>OVAV01002419.1:0-11241 GCA_900406375.1 Iberis amara
TTTAATTGATGAATTATTTTATTTTTCTAGGCTTTTTGAATATTTTTTTTATAACTTTTAAGAATTTTTTATGATTTTTTTGAATTTTTTAAAGTTTTTTTGAATTTTTGAATTATTTTTTCTTAAAAAAAATATTAAAAATCGATTTTTTAAACGGTGTTAACGTTTTCCGTTAAATCAAAAGACAGGGGAAAGTCGGCGGCCACTTTCAGAGTTTTTGTGCGACTTTTGATAGTTTGAGTGTTAAAAATGCTAGTGCTAAACCTTCAGGGTTTGAAATGCTAGAAAGTTATAGTTTCGAGGTTTAAAATGCGATTTCGATTGCCCTTATCTTTGACACGCCATTACAAGTTTGACAAATAAAAGTTTTCATACAATATGCTGACTGCTTCATAGTCTAGTAGCATCAAGATCCTAGCTAGTCTCAAGCATCAAATGTTTAAACTTCTCTCAAAGTGGAGTTTAAAATAGACAAAAAAAAGTTTTCATACAATATGTATATGTCAATTTATTTTTGTTTTCTTATTTCTTTTCATCTAAAATTATATTTGCGATTATAAAAAATTGAAATTTAGACGATTATTAATGAGAAAAGTGTCATAATTCCCTGACTATTTAAAATCGAAAATTAAATAACAAATTTTTGATATCACAAAATAAATCATAAAATATTAATTGGTTTCACAAATTAGTACCCAAATAAGCTAGTGTTACTATGTTTGACATGAATGTTAATCCTTATTGGTATAATTTGTAAACTCATTGGTATAATTTGTAAACTCAACTAATAATTTATGATTTATTTTGCACTATTGATAATTTTGTTGTGTATAATATATTATTATTATTATATTATATTATGATGTGTGTTAAAAGAGAGAATATTTTATTGTTTTCTTCTTATACGTGAGAGAGGAGCGAAAGTGAAAATGAGAGGTGTGATTTCTCATAAAGAGACTCACTCTATTTATACAACAAGATCAATACATATAATAGTGTATACGTATTGATTTTGAGTCGGCACATATGAATAATTATCAACAATAATATTTAACACTCTCCCTTAATTATCCATCTAATACTAAGAGATTGTGTACTGCCTCTTTAAGAACCTTATCATGGAAAAATCCATTGGGATAAAAACCATGATGAGGGAAGAAGAGTACAATATAATAATCTCCCTATGGGTAGGATGAATATAGTTTTATCTTCATAAGTCATGTAGATGACACATTCCGATACTTTGGACATGCTTTCGAAAAACTGTAGTAGGAAGCACCTTTGTAAAAATGTGTGCTGGGTTGTCGCTTGAGCGAATGTACTGGACGTCAACTTCCTCGTTTTTCTTAAGTTATTTAGTGTAAGAGAAAAATATGGAGGAATGTGCTTTGTCATGTCGCTCTTGATATAACCTTCTTTGAGTTGGACAACACAAATAGCATTATCTTCGAATAATTTTGTTGGATCCTTATAGATGGGTATGCCCATGGCTTTTTGTATATGTTGGGCATATGGGATTTCTCGTCCTACTCAAACTGGCTTTCCAAGGTTCTTTGCATCATATTTAGATGGAAATAAACAGACGATGCCATGGTCCAGCTCTATATCATACAAGACCATTGAGAAATACATTTGAGACAAGATCATCGCCCTTAGAAGCAACCGAGACCTTCGGTTGGATGATCTTCTCCAAAAGTGGACGAATTTCATCTTTCAAACAACTTTTACATAATCTTTTAAATTTCTTAACTCCTAAAACATTCTTTACGAACACATTCATTGTACAAATTTTTTTTTTATTGGAATATAGTATCACTTTTTGTGTTGTTTTTTCCTCTTAACATATAGCCGAAGCAGTTAGGTAGGCCGATTAGGATTAGGTGCAACGCGAGTAAGATGAATGTACAATGAATGTGTTAACATAAAAAACTCAAAATGTTAACATTTTCCGTTAAAGCAAAAGTCGGCGGTCACTTTCAGGGTTTTTGTGCGATTTTTGATAGTTTGAGTGTTAGAAGCGCTAGTGCTAAACCGTTAAGGTTTGAAGTGCTATAAAGTTATAGTTTCGAAGTTTAAAATGCGATTTTCCTTATATATATATATATATACATGCCAATTTATTTCTTTCTTATTTCTTTTCATCTAAAATTATATTTACGATTATAAAAAATTGAAACTTAGACGACTATTAATGGGAAAAGTGTCATATAATTCCGTAACTATTTAAAAATCAAAATTAAATATCAAATATTTGATAGCACAAAATAAATCATAAAATATTAGTTGGTTTCACTAATTAGTACCCAGATAAGCTAGTGTTACTATGTTTGACATGAATGTTAACCCTTATTTTTTTAGGTCTAATTTGTAAACTCAACTAATAATTCATTATTTATTTTGCACTATTGATAATTTTGTTGTGTATAATATATTATTATTATTATTATATCATATTATGATGTGTGTTAAAAGAGAGAAGATCTATTGTTTTCTTCTTATACGTGAGAGAGGAGTGAAAGTGAAAGTGAGAGGTGTGATTTCTCATTAAGAAACTCACTCTGTTTATACAATAAGACAAACACATAAAATTGTGTATACGTATTGATTTTGAGTCGGCACATATGGATAATTATCAACAATAATATATAACACCCCCCCCTCCTTAATTATCCATCTAATACTAAGAGATCGTGTACTGCCTCCTTAAAAACCTTATCATGGAAAAATCCATTGGGATAAAAACCACGATGAGGAAAAAAGAGTACAGTATAACAATCTCCCCATGGAAAAGATGAATATAGTTTTATCTTCATAAGTCATGTAGGTGACGTATTCTGATACTTTGGACATGCTTTTGAAAAACTGTAGTAGGAAGCGTCTTTGTAAAAATGTGTGATGGGTTGTCGCTTGAGCGAATGTACTGGACGTCAACTTCATCGTTTTTCTCGAGTTCTTTAGTGTAAGAGAAAAATATGGAGGAATGTGCTTTGTCCTGTCGCATTGGACTACTCAAAGGATTCACTTTATCCATACTAAAGCGTTTTAACAATCTTTTAGTGTAATTTGATTGATGCACAAATATTCCATCTTAGAGGTGCTCTATTTGGAGACCAAGACAAAAATTTGTCTTTCCAAGATCTGTCATTTCAAACTCTTTTTCATATGAGTTCTTGCATCATCTATTTCCTTTTGAGTTCCAATTAATTATGTTCATGTCATCAACATATAGAGCGATGATCACAAATCCATTTGAGGATTTCTTAATAAATATGCTAGGGCGTATCGCATTTGTTGATATATACTTTTTGAAAAGATATTCACTTAAGCGATTATACCACATAAGTCCAGATTGTTTTAATTTATAAAGTGATTGCTGTAATTTGACCGAACAAATTTCTTTAGATCTTTACTGATATTTGATCTTTCTGGGATCTTAAATCCTTAAAAGAATTTCATGTAAATATCACTATCAAGATATTCATATAGGTATGCAATCTATATCCATAAGGTATATTTCTAAATTCATAGAAGCCGCAAGGCTAATTAAGTACATGAATGTGATTGCTTCCATTACCGGAGAATATATTTCTTCATAATATATTCCCAGTCTTTGAGAAAAACCTTGAACCACAAGTCGTGCTTTATATCTTGTGACCTCATTTTTCTCATATCTTTTTCGTACGAAGACTCATTTACATCCGACTGGTATTACACCCTCCTCCGTTGTAATGACAATAGGTCCAATGACATCTCTTTTATTAAGGGAGAAAATTTAAGTTCCCATGGCTATTTGCCATTTCTCCCAATCAGGCATTTCTTGGCACTTTAATACGGATGTTGGGTCAGGATCATCATTTTTATGATCCATATATTTGAAAACAGAAAATGAGAACATTCCATTTCATCTCTAGCCCATAGTTGTTTAGTATATGCATAGTTAATGGATTTCTCATACTTTTATTATTATGTTCGTCTTATTGACGAATCTCTTTATATGGTTCTTCTTGAACCCTTTCATTTATGTCCTCTAGATATTTTTATTTATTTGGTTCTTCTAGAACCATTTCATTTTGTTCTTCCATTTTCTTTTTCTTTATGGAGTTTTTAATTGTTAGAGCCCATTGGCCTCCCCCTCTTTAACTGAACCTTAGGTTCATTCGCTTTGGTCCCATCAATTTGTCCTTCAGGAATATTAACTCTTGATGGAGCATTAGCAGTGGGTATATGATTTTGTCACTTTATTTATACTCCCTTCGTTTTGTTTTAAGTGTGTTTTTAGAGTTTTTTTGTTTCAAATTAACTGTCTTTTTAGGTTTACAATGAAAATATTAATTGCGTTTGACTTTTCTGATCAATAGAATAATTGCAGTCATTTTTTTATTGGTTGGTCTAGAAAATTTATTGCTGTTTTAATGGAAAATATAATTTCTTAATCTGTTTGAAATAACCTTAAACAACACTTAAAACAAAACAGAGGGAGTATATGTTAACGCATCTGGTAATTCATTTGCCAAATTTTGAAGATGTACAATTTTCTGAATTTTCATTTCAGGTTGTTTTGTAAGAGAATCAAGATATGCTAAAGATGGTGTAAACTATGTGATATCTTTTAGCTCTTGTTTAATTCCTCCCCTTAACGCTGGAAATTAATCTTCATTAAAATGGCAATCGGCAAAACGAGCATAAACATATTACCAGTTTGCGGTTCAAAGTATCTAATGATACTCGGTGACGCATACCCAATATAGATTCCTTTCGAAAGTATTTAATATAACATCTTATTTTCTAGATGTTTACTTGTAATACCTGAAGACATCTTTTTCTCCCCAGTTCTTTTTAATTCTAAATAACTCTTTAAGAGTTTTGATGATCTACAAATCATCTAATTTTTTTTAGTAGTTCTCGAGAACATAGTATGACATTATATTATTATTAATCTATTATAGATTAAGCCCTTCAGGCTTTTTCTCATGAGGAGCAATTCAAGTCTTTCATAGAGCATCAAATATATTTACTTATTATTGAGTATTTACAAAATCTTGCGCGACACACAAGTTTTGTTTTATATAATACTCTCCTTTTAATGCTCGAATCTTTAGTCCGAAATTTTCTCAATCTTTAAACGATTTTAATATAAACTTGGCTACCTCTTTTATTAATTGGTCAATAATATTTTCTCCACGCTTATCTCTGGACCGGAGGTTCATGATCCTCTTTATTTTTATGACATTATGCACTATGTAATTTTTATATTGTCGACAATTACTTTTCTTTCTTTCTTTGGTTCCATATTTTTTCGTATTGACATGGTTAATCGAGATCTCTTATCATTCATCATTGATTTTATTCAAGTACTTGATTTTATTATTTACTATGTCTACGGTATATGTACTTCTCTCTAAGGAGTTTTAATCCTCTTTTCAATAAATATTTTCTCCATTTTCTTTTCGAAGGTTTTATTTATATGTTGAACCAAAGTAGTCTATCACGTAATATACGTGCCATAGACTTAATAATATGTCATTTTCTAAAGACATATATTTTATTGGAGCATATCTGGCTGTGATTTTGAGATGAATTATCCTTTGAACTTCACATTCATATTTATTTAATTGAGGGTCTATAATGATAACTCATATAATAAATCATCTATCGACTGTTATTATTCATAAATGCTCTTAGCATTTATTTTGCAAGATATTATGAATAGTGATCTTTTGAACTTTTGAACTTTTGAACTTTAAGTTCAAAATTATTTGTTCAAAGATACAAATTATTCAATGATTCTTTCTTAGAGAATCTTTTCATTATAAGAGTCTTGCAATAAGCACATCACTCACTGACGGCTTTAATTCCATGACAAACACATGGAGATATTACCATAAATGGTTTTGCAATTCTTTATATTGCTTTATTAATGGTTCAACAAGCTCATATTAAGTGCGAACATAATTTTCTAGATATTCCACTTTATTCCAGTCAACATATAATAAATAATAAATGTTGATGCGTAATCTCACCAAATTATAAACTTTAGGAGGTGAACTCTGCAAAATTATCAAGTTATTGTCGATATATGGGATTCTTTAATTCTCCCCTCGAGATGATAACTATTCAAGTCTATCCATCTCGAACTGAATCCCATTTTAGGATCAACCCCATAAACCATTTTTGGTTATGTGTTTACTTTAAGATCCTTTAATTATTTGAACTGGGATTCCAAAACTCTTTATTAAGATGATGGCTTAACATGCCTATTTATCGACTGATTCTCATTTTTGAGTCGGTTTTATTTATGGTTTGATACGAGGGTAGATAAAAAAACAAACCATTTTTGTAATGAGCTTGTTTAATCAAAAATATGATTAGGTCAAAAACCATATGATTCAGAAGGCATAGTCTTACTTTCGAATCAAGGAGGAGGCATTACCATCAACTCCATATATAACAATAAATAAAAATAAATTTAATAAACATAAATTAGATAAATTTAACATAAATTAAAAATTATGCATCAAATTATATTTTCAATGATTTATAAATCATTATGTAACCCAAATGGTTTAGCCGGTTTTATTATGCCTTTAGTAATTAGTAAACTTCATGTTTACTAACATAAATATCTTTTACCATTTTTAGTGCATGACATAATCATAACATGCATGTCTTAATTTGTGGTTAAATATTAATACCGCATTCGTTTATCGTCTTGTATGATAAAATCGAGACGATTGTTTTTCTGAAACTTCACTTATTTCTTTGAGATTTTGGAGAATGCAAGACATCAATAATTATGAATTTATTCCTTTGGAAGTCGAGAGACTAGCTCATCTAGACTTTTCTATTATTTTATGCATTATCTCCACTACGTGAGCACTTCAGCTCTTTTTAAGCATTTCAACATTTCAATAATATTTTCGCTATTCCATAGATAAGGCATTATTTAATGCATAATTTAAAGCGTTAATTTAATGCAGTAAGTGCAGAATTTAAACATAATTTAAAAGCATAAATTAAATGTATAATTTAAAAACGGAATTTGAAGACATAAATTAAATACAGAATTAAAAACAATCATTTATGGGGCATGTACCACCACATGATTGTGTAGGAGGCATCACCATCCATAGAATCGAAAGGCATAACCTGTCAATTGATCCGAAGATATATCATTTATTTATCATGATATAGAAGGCATCGCTTTTCAACAGATCTAAGATATATCTTTTGTTTTTTGATCGAGGCGCATAACCCCTATAAAGATCAAGGGGACATAACCCACAAGTGTTTATGATCAGAGGCAGCGCCCTATAATGATCAAGGAGACATCACCCGATTTATTTGATGATTGAGGGGCATAACCCCTATAATGATCAAAGGGACTTACCCCGGGAGGAGGTAAAAACATTCCACTCCGAAAATAAAATTAATAAATTTAAATTTAATTATATTTGACATAAATGAAATTTTACCTTAGACATTTTAGCGGAACCGGGTATTAGATCAGATATAGAGACGCTCGTGCTAATAACGTGTCGAGTATAATATATTATTATTATTATATTATATTGTGTTGTGTGTTAAAAGAGAGAAGATTTTATTGTTTTCTTCTTATATGTGAGAGAGGAGTGAAAGTGAGATGTGTTATTTCTCATTAAGAGACTCACTCTATTTATACAACAAGATCAATACATATAATAGTGTACACATATTGATTTTAAGTCAGCACATATGGATAATTATCAACAATAATATTTAACAAATTTGATATTTAATTTGAGGTTTTTAATAGTTGAGGAAATAAATGAGAATTTTCAAAAGATCTTATCTCTAATTTTCAATATGTACAAATCTTTTTGTTGTTATAATTTTGCAATAGTTATTATTCTTAAACTCACATAATTCAGACTAGAGGTTTCTAAAAGAAATAAATTTACAGTTATGTTGTGTTTTTATTGCCTAGTAGAATGGTTTATATATAAAATTTGAAGGCATGTACAAAACAAAATTAATACATGGACAAATCAAGGTGGGCAAAGCAACTATTTCCATATGAGACGACGAACTTGTGTCTACAATTACATATGTTACCATGATAATATATCTATTATAACATGATTGTGATCATGTTTTTTCTATTCAAATTCGCTATTATACATCAAAAAAATTTTCATATGTAGCACATTAATTTAACTAAGTTTTTTGCATTGATTATTAGTTAACCGCGGTTTCCTTTTATAAAATTTGTGTTCAATTTGTATGTTTATACATGTTTTTAAAAAAAAATCTCATTTGATTTCTCAACTATTTAAAAGATGCAAATTAAGTACCTAACTCTCGATAGCACAAAATAAAAAAATGAAGTATTGGTTGATTTCACAAATTAATCTTCCAAAAGATTAATGTTAACATTTCCATCAAATATTATAATATTGACTTTTTGGATACTAATTGTGAAGTCAACTAATGTTTCAAGAGTTATGCGCTATCGACAATTCTGTATTTGATTTTCATTTTCTCAATAGTTGAAAAATAAATGAACCCTTTATAAACATCGGTTAGAGGTGAAGCTAAGCTAAAAACCTTCTATAGTTTTGTTTAATTTACTATACCTTTTGTTACTTACTATAGTTTTTAAACTATTTTGTTAGAGTTCATTAAAACACACTTTGAATAATTTATCCATGGTATACAAAAGTCTTTGATTTTTTTCCCATCTAACTAAAATGATTGTTCAAATTACAAATCAAAGCAAAAAATAGGATATGTACAAAGAGAAATAATGGTCTGCTCCGAAACTGGTTCTTAAATGAACATGTCGAAATTGGTTGACGATCCATTGAAAAGCCAGTTATTAACTGCTAAAAGTCTTAATAACGTTTCCAAAAAGAATTTCCACATGAAATGAACTATGACTCAGATGGCGAACAAGACGATGACATTCTCTGGAGATGAACAGATAGCTAGCTTTGTTTTGCAGAACAATGTCCCGGAAATTATTGAACCGTCGGACAAACTATAACTGATGAGTAAGATACAATCAAGATGAACAAAAAAAAACTTCAAAAACATAAACCATAAGAATAAACGGGGAAAAACCAAGCCAAAAGCTCATCTAACACTATGGAAGTGAAGAGGAGAAACCACACCAAAATCCTAAAGCTATACACAAAAACAAGCCAATTAGCAAAATAATTGACAAACCCTAACGAAATTAGTCAACCATAACTTCCACAACCACAAACAACATCAACAACAGAAACCAAGGAGCCTTACGAAACAACACGGAAAGAGGCATGACCTAAGCTTCAGGGCGAATTCCAACCAAAACCAGGCCACTTGGTCAAGCCAAGCCAAATAAATTTGTTGAAACCATCGGACAAGACGATGGTGCGGCACCGGCAGCGATGGAAAAGCTTTTCACGGAGGCGGGAACTCCGACCACCATTGATCCACTAGGATATGACATAGATTCCGAGATAGCCATTAAATGAGAACTAACCGAAAAATAAAAAGCGAGAAGAAGAAGAGAGAACTAACCGACCGCTGGTTCCAGACGGCGATAACAAGATCGCAAACAGAGGTAGCGGCGAAATGAGAGAGCTTTTAGGTTTTCCTTTATTGGATGTCCACTACGTTTTCTTACAGAAGTCTTTGATTTAAAATGAGTATTAAATAGCCAAATTCTATATTCTTTTTTCTTCTTCTAAGGAATTGTAAACTGAAAACAAAAGATGCAGCCCACTAGAAAAAAAGAAAAAACAAAAACAAAACACCACACTGGTAAACAGAGTAGTAAGAGTAGAACGAAAAGATAGCCATACTGAAACTGAATAGACGGACAACCAAACGAACTAAACAAAAAGTAACTGCCAAAAAAAAGAAACGCTCCACTGCAAAAAGAGACAAACCAAAGCTTCACTGCAAATACCTCATGGCTTTTTCAAAGATAAAAGAGAGCTTAACCAAGAAGGCTCCCCTAAGCTACACATGATTACCAAAGATCGCGCAAGAGGCCACTTTATGCGATTAGATGAGAGCATATGTTCTCATGCCTTAGTTCATAAATGAACTTCCGACTTGAAAACTTGTTCAGTGATAAAACTGGAATTATAAAACTCAGTGATATAGGGGGAGATTGTTAGCTCCAAACCTGATGGAGCAAAGATGAGTTTTTATTTAATGAGCAGATGTTGCAAAGCTGCAAGTAGCCCAAATAACGTGTCTGACACAAGATTTTTTGCAGATATATCGATGGTACATCAAGTCGTTGTAAACATGTTAGTTTCACAATATATGAGATATTTACAAGTTGGAGATCAAGGAAGATATAAGACACGTTTTTGAAGTGCGTACCTAGCATTAGAAAGTTAATGAGAATAAAAAGAAAAAGAAATATTGGATAAAGATGAAAACTACCTAGATTTGATGAGCAAAGAAGAGTTTTTATCTAATGAGCCGATGTTGCATAGCTGCAAGTAGCACAAATAACATGTTTGACACAAGATTTTCTGCAGATATGTCGATGGTACATCAAGTCGTTGTAACATGTTAGTTTTACAATATATGAGATAACTGCAAGTTGGAGATCAATGAAGATATACAAGACATGTTTTTGAAGTGCTTACGTGGCATTAGAGAGTTGAGGAGAATGAAAAGAAAACGAAATATTGGCTACAGATGAAAACTAGATTTGAGATCTTTCCAAATATAATATCAATTGACTGAGAGTTTCGTCTCTAGAAAAGAGCACATATATGTTGTGTGACACAAAAATATGTATGTAATTGTTTAATCCATAAGGTTTCCTTTAGATCAAAGACAAACTTAAGAGAACAATCTAGAGCTTATGATATTTAAATATGTATTAGAGACGTGTGTATTTGTGAGAGATAGAGATTTATTGGTGCCGAACTAAAGGATGTAGAGTAATTTCATTAGGAAAAATCTTGTTTAAAATGTCTAATAAATCTCTAATGCATAGTTAAAAATCTAATGAAGTTCGTTAATTCTCTTGTGTTTTCATATTCTTGTCGTTTCACTTAACTTATTTTGCTAGCTTTGAATACAATACATGGCAAATAAATTTTTCATTTGATATGTCAACAAGCGATTAGAAGCTCAAATCTGATAACGTTTGAACTATTTTGAAGAAACTTCTTTCTTCTTTCTTTAATAAAAAAAACAAAAATCTTTGACTGACTCTAAGTAGATGCAACCCAAGGAACAAACAATTTAAAG
>OVAV01002421.1:0-11238 GCA_900406375.1 Iberis amara
TTTTAATTAATATTGTATAATATAAATATAAGTAATTATATAATTTGCATATTTAATAAAAAAAAATATTGTTTATTTTTTGTGAAGTTTGGTTAGTTCCGGTAGTTCGGTTCGGTTCCTAAAATTTCGGTTCGGTTCCGGTTATTTGGATAATAAATTTTGATATCCATTCGNTAGAACTGGATATTTCGGTTTGGTTCAGTTCTTCGAGTATCGGTTATTTTGCCCACCCCTAAATTTTACAAGTGATTCATATCTATGTTAAACCTAAAATGAGTATGTGACTTACAAGATAAACAATATCAAAGGCCTTACGATAGCTTTCAAGACTCTTCTCAACATTATCATTCCTAGAGAAAGAAAACCATTGAGAGAAGATCAAAAACAGAGCAGAAGAAACTAGAAGAAGAAGAAGAAACACTCACAGAAATCCAATAGATATTCGAGTCTCATAACTCAAACCATCAGACATCCTTAGATCACCCAAATGATCTCCTAAAAGCAATACATTTGTTCGTTGTTTCACATACGCGGTTTCATCATCTCCCTCACTAATGTCAATACCAAGTTGATTGTGTAGTGGAGCAGCCATGTCCAAAGCATGCTCATTTTTGTTTAGCACATGAATTAGCTTCCCTTTAAAAGACACAAGCTGTCCATTATCATTAAACACCATTCTGTTTGATACAATCTTTACATTCTTGAATGTTCTATGAAGATTCTGCCTCAAAACCTGTTAAAGCCGAAAAGCAAATTCATTACCAAGGAAGCAGAAACGAGAGAGAGTAAATCTAATTAAACTAATACTCTTTAGAGTAACCTCTTCAATGACATCAGCAAGTCCTGCTGAAAAAATCAAAACTGGAACCTCCTTCTCCTATGTATCATATAGCAAATAAGGTTATAACAATTAGCTGTTTCTTTCATCACATAAGCATAACTACAAGCTATGGAAGAATCTATATGATTTTGATCCCTTTTTACCTCCAAAAATGTAAAAAGTTCAGTTACACCTTCTCTAAAAGCTATGGAGGAATCTGCAACAGATTTCTTGATTGCATCATATGTTAAACCTCCTTCAATAAGAAGATCATGAGTTTTACTCCACCTAGTAACAAATTAACAAAATGGTTTCAGTTTTTTCTTCTAGGCAACAAAACAAACAAGACAAATGTTTTGTATGTGATGTGATATGAGAGTACCATTCTTCCATAAGTTTGGTTTTCTCTTCAATTGGAATCACTGGAGAAATCTCCAGTGGATGATAGTGTTCATATAATGCTTGTCTCTTAGCATCATACTCTGTGTTTCCTTGTTGCAAGAGGTTATGACTAGCTGTAAACAGATATTAAGCAGACGAAACCAAAAAGGTTTCAGCTTTTGAATTAAATTGGTTATGGAGAAGATAAAGATTACAAATTGATCAATGTGTATGAACATACTTTGCCCTCGACGTCCATTGACTCGATATTTCGTTAAAGTCGCATCAAAATCCACAATTACCTAAAAACAATTCACAAAGAACCTAAATTGAAGCTTTTGAAGGGAAAAACTTTGACCTAGATTGTAAAAGAGGGAAAGACCTGGAATTTTGATGGACCCGAGTCACGAATTAGGGCTATTTTATCGTTGAGAGCTTGAGGATGATTAATCACTGTGTTAGCAGCTAGATCATGCTGGTCCATTTGATTGTTGGATTTAGAGTGATTCTGAGATAAATTGGAGAATGTTGGAGATTTTTCCACTGAAACTGAGCGAGAAAGAGAGAGAGACAGAGAGACTGACTCGGAGACTGAGGCAGCAAGATGACTGTGTCTTCTTCGTCTGATTACGGCGGAACACAGAGAGATGTATTGACGACGGCGCGTGGTAGCGCGTGTAAAAGCTAATGACACACATGAGAGATCAATCACTTATTCAATTCAATGGTCAAAAGCCCATTTTTGTTGGGTTTCTTCTTATTTTAAGTTTCTTGAAATTTACAATAACCCCAAATTACATTTCTTGAAAAAAAGTTGCAACCTTTTGGATTCTTCTATCTTCAATACAACAGTTACATCAAATCTCAATTGCACAAATTTGTAAACTAAAAGCTATGGCAGATTCTAAATCAACACCAAATTTGAAAAAAACTTTGATTTACAGAGGCTTAAAATAAAGGTGATGATCAGAGAAAAGAACCCTAAAAGCTTGTCTACATTTACATTTCAATCTAATTACAAATCCATCTCCAGATCTCTCTATCCTCATTCCTTCTCCACAATCATCTTCTTCCTCTTCCTCTCGCTGCTTCTGCAATTTTGTAATCAAAAAGTTCAATTTGCGAGCTTAAAATCGAATGATACAAAAGAAACTCAAACCTCAAAATCATGTTTAGTCGCTTCACGATTTCTTTCTTCCATCTTCATACTCTGTTTTTATTTAAGTTAGTAATCAATTCAAGATTCTTGATTAGTAGTAAGAGAAAAGAGAAATGCTTTATAAATTACTTGTGTATCACGAGTCTTGATGGAAGGAGACGGCGTCGTTTCTTGCTTCTCGTCGATTGAGGAAGAATTGGTTTCAGGGTAAGTGTTCAAGATTGGGTTTTGAGGAGAGATTTTACGGCGTTTGGGTTGATCGGAGTCGTCGGATTCAGGAGAGGAGCGTTTCAAGGGGCTGATTTCGTTAGAGACGGAGGAGGAAAGAGAGTAGTCGTAAGGTGGCGAATTGAGACGGAGGTGAGAGAAATCAATGTCGTTGATGTTAAAATTGTTAGGGTTTTGGAATTCGTAATCCATTATCATCTTCTTCAACCTTTTCTCTCTCTGCTTCAATCAGTAATCTCTTTGGAAACAAAATTAAGTGAGAGAGAGAGTGTGTTAGATTCGTGGCGGTTTAAAGGTTCGTCTTTTTATAAGATTTTTGAAAATTTCTTTTTGAAATAAAATAAAAACATGTGGGGCTTTATTAAAAAATTCACTTTGTTAAGTTTTAGTCAAAAATGGCCCATTCAAAAAACTAACACACGATTAAATTTCAAATAGTTTTTTTTGTCTTCAAATAGTTTTAAAATATCAAATTTAAAAGAAAATTTTCACAAAATACAAAAACAACGCAAAATATTTGTGTTCAAAAACATTGCAAATTTTTAAAAAAATTAAAAATTCAAATTCAAATCCTAAACCTCCAAATTTCTTTCTTTTCAAAACTAAACTATAAACCCTATATAGTGAATACAAATTCATGATTTAAAATTCTAAACCTTTAACCTCACTTTTATGTTTATGGTATTTTTAGAAAAAATATATTTTAATAATATTTTGAAATTTTTGAGAGTGTAATATTTTTGAACTATACTTTTTTGTGGTATTTCATGGAATACTCCAATTTAAAATAGTTTTAAAATTTCAAATTTAAATTCTAAACCTGTAAAACAAAAATTTAACAATTTTAAAACTAAACTGTAGACTTTAATTAGTGAATTTAGAACTAAAAATTTAAATTTTGAATCCTTAAAATTTAATATTTATGTTTGTGATATTTAAAACAACATAAAATTTAAAAATTAATTGGAAAGGTGTAATATTTTTAGAATACTAATTTATTTTTGTAGTATTTTATGGAATTGCTGAAAAGGTATTTGCTAAAACATTTTACAAAACAAATAATCAAAAGAAACTTTTGTTAATTTTTTTTGTTATTTGTAGAGTCTTCCATGTCCAGAGTTCGATTCGGGAAGGATACGAAATTACAATGTTTTCGTCATATTTACTCACAAACCAATCCACTCCGGCGATAATCATCATTATTCCTTACACTGATTCATCGCCGCCATATGAATGTCGCCGGCGTCCACCGTCTATGTCTTCCTCTTCTTCCGGTACCATTTCTCTCACTCTCACTCTCATGAACCTTCCAATTTTTGAGCTAATTGCTAATCTCTCTCTCTTTCGTTCCCTCAGAGTTCTCTCCCTCCTCTAGATGCATCCTCCAATTTCTCCTGTCTCAACATTCCCGCCAATTCCAAGCGCAATCAATCTCTGTTATCACATCACTTCTCCGTAATCCACCATAGCCATCGACTAGTTATCTGCTCTAATCACAATGTTGGTTCTCCCTTAGTGCTTGCTTCATTTGATCGGATTTTTGAGAATTCATACGAATACTGAACACTATGATCGGATTTAACCTGCGTGTTTTGGTTTTCTTGTACTAATCTCTGTTGTTCTTCCTCATATGTGCAAATCTTAGGGTTCTGAGGCTGAACCTTCTTATAATGAAGGTACATATTGACATTTTACATTAACAACTCAAAATTCTGGGTTTGACTATGAACTTGCCTTTGAACTTGAATTTATACACTGTATTATCTTCTTCTCTCTTCCCTTTTGTAGGAGAAATGTTGGATAAAAATGAGACAAGCAGGAAAAAGAACCAGTTCTCTTCAAAAGAGTATGTGATATATATACTTAATCCTCAATTTGGTTATGCTGCAATGGCAGCGCAATTTGAGCTAAAGATCATTTCGATTATGCTCTTTGTGATTGATAATCTGCAGTACAAGGAAGGATTTGAGGAATCAATATAATCTTTAACATTAGCAATATTTCTTACTTGTGATGTTTTTGCCGGGCTTGATGTTGTGTATAAATTGCAGGCTTCTTGAGAAATTGAAGAGATATGGAGTCTCTGGAATATTGTCCTATGGGTTACTTAATACAGTCTATTACACCATAGCTTTCCTCTTGGTGTGGTGAGTAGAATAGCACTTTTAGTATAATCTCTGCATAAATCTACAAGAACTCTTACTTTGTTGTCTTTTGTTGTCTTCTTTTCAATATACTACACTCTCCATTTACATAGGTTTTATGTGGCCCCAGCGCCCGGAAAAATGGGTTATCTTGCTGCGGCTGAAAGGTATAGAATATATTTTCAGCATTTCATTGCGTTACACAAGGATATGAAAGGTTCATGTTGTTTGCAGATTTCTTAAAGTGATGGCCATGGTGTGGGCAGGAAGCCAAGTTACTAAGCTCATCAGAATAGGAGGGTAAGTCACTAATATAAAAATTTATCACTCAGTTAGTTCTCTGTCTAAGAAAATTGTTTTGCTTTTACATAGCCAAAGAGGTCTTTTAAGAATCCTAGTTATGATTATTGTTGACCTCGAATGTTAGATGGAGATTATGTTTCATGAAGAATGTTTGATGAATGCAGGGCAGTGGCGCTTGCACCTATTGTTGATAGAGTCTTGGTTTACTGTAAAATGCAAGTTTGATAGTCAAGGAAAAGTGAGACAACCCAAATTTTGATCTTAGTAAGAACATATCTAGATGATGTTTATGAATGAAAGGGTGATTAATATGTGGATGCATTTTGCTTTTGACAGGCTTTTGGTGCAATTGTTGGAATATGTCTTGGTTTGGCGTTGATGCTTTTTATTATTGTGACATTGCTCTGGGCATAGCATATAATAGTAGTTGCATTTGGTAGGTTTTGTTTCTACAAAAAGTTTTGGTTTTGATTACAAACATTATGGATTTCAAAGGTATTGTGGACATGACTTTCTTGTTTGACAAAAGAATGTAAGAGATACTTAAGCATGAACCTGTAATGCCTTTTTTGTATTAACTGCAAATTCCACCAAGGTTCGATTCAACGTATCTAGGGTGGGACTTTCGGGTATTCGGTTCGGTTTCGGATCGGAACCATTCGGTTCCGGTTCTTCACATCTTAAATTTTAATACCCAATCGATCCTTTTCAAATATTCGATTCGATTCCGGTTCGGTTCTCATCGGTTCGGGTTTTCTGTTATAGGAACCAGAAATTACCCGAAATTTTCGGTTTTTGATCGGTTCCTAATCGGTTTCGGGTATTTCAAACCCAAAATGACCAAAATCACCCGAAGAACAAAATAAATAACCACAATTAGTTTAAAATAACCTAAAAAAAATTCAAAGCAACACAACTAAGAAACGAAATTTGCAATATCTTAATAAGTCACAAACAAAAGGTAAGTCAACACTAAAATTAAAACATAAAAAGTAAGTCTACATTAAAATCCGAAAACCAAAATTATAAGGTTATTAATATGGTCGATTCTTCGGTTCTCGGTTCGATTCCAGTTTCTGCCCGATACCCATGGTTCTTCATCTCAAGAACAATCGGATAATTTGGGTGGAATCGGAACCGATCAAAAACCGTTTTCTTCGGTTCTTCAATTCCGGTTCTTTGGTTTCGGTTTTTTTCCCAGCCCCCATAGCTGTTATCCCCTTTGAGTAGAGTTATAAACTAAGAAGAACATTTATACTTAATGTAATGTGAACTCAAATAATTTAGGAAAAGATTCAAATGAGTGTTTTCTTAGGAACAAGACATGAAAGCTGTTGCAAATCTTAGAGTTACAATAACAACAAAACATAAATAGAAACTGGTTACTTAGGAAGACCAGTTTGAGGATGGAGAAGAGCTTGAGTTTGATCTTGAATCACCACAGGACCTTTACCAGGTCTGCTACATATAAAATAACTTACTTCACCTTTTTGATCTTGACTTCCAATTTTGTCTTTAATTTCTTGTGAAAGCTCTCCTTTTTCCAAGCTTGCCTCTTTTGCAATTGATGTATCTCCCAATACATAGCTATACAAAATCACCAAATAGTTAGAATGTTAGATATTATATATAGGGGTGGGCATTTAAACCGAAACGAATAAACCAAACTGAACCGAATTTAGTTCGGTTAATTCGGTTCGTCAGTTCGGTTATTTTGGTTCAATTAAGTCATCTTTTTATTTTAGTTCGGTTTCCGGTTTGGCAACATTTTTTTATACTAAATTAACCGAACAAACCAAAATAAACATTTAAAAACCGAAAATTAACCAAAATTTAACCGAAATAAAGATTCTCGAACCGAAAAAACCGAACCGAACAAACCGAGTGCCGAACCGAACCGAACTTTTGTTCGGTTCAATTCGGCAACAAAAAATACCAAAACCCGAATAAACCGAATGCCGACCCCTAATTAAATGTCAATCAATTAATATCATACTTTCTAGTCCGGTTAATTCGGTTCGGTTTATTCAGTTCGGTTTATTCAGTTATTTCAGTTCAATTCGGTGATTTTTTATTATAGTTTCGTTTCCGGTTCGGTTCAGTTCGGCAACATTTCCTTTCTACTAAATTAACCGAACCGACCCGAACCGAATCGAACTTGCTAAAATTAACCAAACAAACCGAATAAACCGAAAATAAACAGAAAAAACCTGAATATTAACAAATCTTTAACCGAAATTAAGATTCTCGAACCGAAAAAACTGAACTTCAAAAACGAAAAACCGAACCGAACCTTGTTAGGTTCAATTCGGCCAAAAAAAAAAATATATATATATATATATGAAAACCGAAAAAACCGAAAGCCCACCCCTAATTAAATAAGTCAATCAATTAATATCACACTTTCTATCTCACCTCTTCATGTCTGTCTCAGGCTTAGGAGGGAAGCAGTAGAGCAGACCCTTTAGCAAATCAACTGCTACTTTTCTGTTTCGTGCGATTAGAACAGCGTTTGGACCAGCATCGAATGTGTAAGCAATCTGTCCAAGAAAATAAGGTTACAATTAGAAGACCCGTCCAATACTCTAGTCTTGAGATTCAATGGTGACATACCTCTGGGGTACCAACAGAACGGTTCCACTTTTCAACTAAGCTTATTATCCTGGCATTATCAATTAGCGGATTGCAATCAAAACCAGGCCATCAACAGAGATGACTGGTGGAAGAAGCTAAAGAAGAGAAAGAGATACCTGTGGGAAGTGTCATTCATGTAGAATATGGGTGGAGATGTATCCATACAAACAGCATGAAACTGATTACTGTCTGCGCATGTCAATTTTGTAAAAGATGTGAAATCTCTGTTCTTTATAGCTTCTTCCATTTGCAAAATCCGTACTGGCACAACTTCCTAATGAGATATTAAAGCAGAGAGGGAAATATTTAAGTTTTGAGTTAGGTAAGCACAACCATAACATTACTGTATTGCGTTCAGGTTATACCTTAGCTCTGTGCTGTAAAAGCAAACTTGTGTCAACACTCTCACGCATTCCTGAGGTGCTGCTCGTTTCCTTCTCTCTTGAACTCACCTGCGTTTAAGACATGCTATAAAGAGTTGAAAGAAGAGTAAAGACAAATGAACACAAAATCATTTGCAGATTACAATTGAAATGGTAAGAAAACGTTGAATTATCATAAAGTTCAGATTGCTTTATTCAAGCTTGTCTTAGCCATCACATAAAACAAACGAAACTTCCTATACATACTGCAGATATTAGCCGTTTCAAAGAAGGCTGCAAAATATACTGATTCATATAGCTCACATTCATTCAAGTCATTAACGTAGGAGTAGATAAAAGTTAATAAGGAATTGAAAAGATATGGACGATGAAGAATGGAATTAACTCTGCGGCTGAATCCAGAAATGCACTAGACTAAAAAAACCATAAGGATCCATACCACAGCGATAATGATGACAAGATCGTCCCAGTGCTTTTCATCTGAGAGTTGAACTGCAACACTGTCACTTCCATCTTCTTTGGTTCCCATGTTCCACTTGACGAAACCCCCAAACAAACTACGACAAGCACTCCCTGAACCTTGCCTACATGGAGAAATATACCGGTACCAATTAATTTCAAGAGGAATGTCAGACTACAAATTAATCAATTAACTAAGCAGTAAGCACATAGAAACATGGTAAATTACAGATGCATTATTTACAATTACAAGTAGCCCGTACAATTAACACGGACGATACAAAACAGATCAGCAAGGATTTGAACCTGGCTATAGCAGAAAGTTGGCTTGGATCTTCATTGACATTCATCAACTTTGCAAGAGCAAAAACTGTATAAATAGATCAATTGTTATACACTACATTGAGCTGTTTTCAAAAAGAAATATCAACCTTTGAAAAATCTAGAAAATCACTTCATCACTGGAAGTCAGAGATAGGATCAATTTCCTCTAAATGAAAATTTTATATAGACATGGAACCATATAGACGGATAACGAAATGAAAGCCATGTGACCAATTCATTTTTCAAGAAACTATATTACGGATATCTTTGTTCTCCACTTCTTCCATTGCTTTTCTTCTATTGATGTGTTCTTTTCTAAACAAGGGGAAAGATTGTGTACTACCCAAAGAATCTATGGCTATGTTACAAATAACTAAGTGATCCCTCTGCAAACATAAATCACCTATGTTGTCATGAATGCACTATCTAGTCCTACCTTAAAAAGTAATCTTCAAGCTAAAGCAGCAATCATAGAGAAAATTGACAGTACCTAAACAAGCAAAACCAGCTGCTGAAGATGCTAAGCCAGCAGCAGTAGGGAAATTGTTATAAGAAGCAATATGTAGATGCAAATTTTCCCAATCTTTCTTAGCAATCTTGATTCCTTTTACTTTATCTTCAACATCATCAGCACGACTTCGAATTTCCCTCAAACAGTTTTGATACCTACTTCCAGAAAGAGAGATCTCCTACACTAGGACGAAACAACGAAAAACAAAAGATCATGAAAAAAAAATTCCAAACAGACACTAATTCTTATGAATCACATGAACATTTTCATGGCGGTGGAAACTAAAATGAGTTCAAATTAGCTGTTTCTTACGATCCTTCTTCACAATCCAACAGAAACATTTCCATGGCGGTGGAAACGAAAATGAGTTTTAATTAACTGTTTCTCAGTAGACATTACGATCGTTCTTCACAATCCAACAAAAACATTTCTAGTCAAACCTAAGCTAAGAGATGAATAAAGATGAGAAATCGAAGTGAATGTACCTTGCCATTGAGCCACATTCGATCTCGATCAAAAGCAGGACTAACAGCGACGGTTGTGAGAGTACAGAGATGATCAGGATCAAGCGTGACGCTAATACTGTCATTAATAGGAAGAATCCGAAGCTCATCTCTCTTTCCCCAGTACTTGATAACAGCGATATTCGTTGGCGTCTGCGCCGTCACCATTACCACCCAATTCTCCTCCGCCATAAGCACCACTCAAGAACGAAAAACCTCCGACGAATTTTCGAATTCGAGAGATCTGAAAAAAAGCTTCAATGAAGTGACGGAGAATTCGAAAGAAGAAACAAAAAAAAGGATCTAGTTGGTGATTTATTGTTATTAATTAACAATAGAGTATAGTATTGGGTTTATTTATAATCGTATTTCTCATACCTAACTTTTTAACTTATATGTAAAATATACAAAATGTCATTCACGTCCAATAATTTTATATATGGTTGAGAATATTAAATGTGCAGCATGTGCTTAGATCTTTGAGAATCATTTTTACGATTTTTACTGTTTATTACATTATCGAAGACTTCGATTTCATGTTATTAAATTTTTTCCGTATCATAATTTTGGTTAGGTTGGTATATTTGCCAACTCACTTTTGATTTGATTTAGATTTAGATTTAATTTGAGTTTGAAATATTTTTTTAAATGTCATATTAATTTTAGAGCACATCGAATCTATCCAATAACTCAAATTGCATTGGCATAATAAATTACCAAATTCAATCTTTAGTTTGATAACAAAGTAGTAAAAGTGATAACCACTTTAGAATTTAAAATTGTTTAGTTTGGAGTTTAGTTAGTCTTACAAACTTTTAATACATTACATATAATTTTCTATTACACTATATTAAGTTGTATGTATAAATTTCAGTTAAATGGTTTGGTTATTGTAAAATAAGAAAATTATTTTTTTGTCACAAAAATAAATAATATTACAACTGAATTTCATAATGCTTTACAAACTAGAGAGGATAATACTTAGCAATGTAAGCAAAAATCTTGTTTCGCCTCCTAACTCTCTTAGCAAGAGGATCCGCTTCGGTGTTCATTCTCCTCGGACCTCGGTCTTTGAAGCAGCTAGAAATCTAAGAAAGATGATTTCAAAACTGCAAAGGCAGTTTGTTCTGAAGCGAAGGCTGGCCAATCTGTCGGTTGTTGTATCATGCTCTGCAATTAGTTAAGAGAGTATTTTTTATTTATATAATTTGTTAAAATAATATATTTTAAAAACATTTGTACTTAAAAATTTGTATGAATGGATACATGTGAATATTTAAAAGTAAACGGTAAATACTATAATATAAATAATGAATCGTTAGGTAGAAATTGTAAATATTTAGTATAAACTAGATGATGCCCCGCGTAGACACGCGGGTTTGTATCCAA
>OVAV01002423.1:0-11236 GCA_900406375.1 Iberis amara
CTCATTTCGAACTCAAGATGTTCGATTTAATGTCTACTTGAAGCGCGAAGTATCGCTTAAATCTGGGTTTATTTTTCACTCAATTCCTTAAAATCTTGAACTTTTTGCTTATCCACTTTTTGTTACTTGATTTTATAGTAATTCTCAAGAGTCGTAATTTAGGAACATGATGATTTTGAAAGTTTGAAGAACACCAGACATTTTGTATAAATAACAAAACTTTGTTATTTACTTCTCAAAATCTGTACAAGTTATTTCTTTATACACTTGTAATGTAAGTTATCCTACTGATACACATACACGATGACTTTTTCCCTTTATCCCCATGTTCACTCCCCACACGTCTCACAGCCTCTCAGGAACAGAAAAAACCTAAACCCAAATCCCAGCAATGACTAAAAGTGTTAATCTCTATTACACACCTTTTAGACACTTTTCACGTCCTAACAGACATCTCGGTTTTATCCCTTTATCCCATGTTCTTCCCAGACGTCTCTCGCAGACTCTCTTGAACAGCTTTTAGAAAAACCATAACCCAATTAAGAACGGCCAAAAGTGTTAATCTTTCTTCCACACTTTTAGCCTCCTTATATACACACCCAAAACCTAGCAATCCATTTTCCTTTCTCTTGAGAACTTGCGTTTCCTTTTCTTTGCTATTCCCATAAATGTTGTTTCATTTTCTGTTGCTTCTCTCAACTTTCCATTTTCTTCAAAGGAAAACTCCTTTCTTTTCAAGTATGTCCTTTTCCTCAATCTTCTAGATAGTTTATGCCCTTTTCACTTTCACAACATCTTGAGTTCTCACTCAATCTGTCTGTGTCACCTCATGAGCATCTGCACAGCTTTCCTGCATTCCTATTGGATCTGTCTGTGACACATTCTGAGAGTCTGCTCAGGTTTCTAGCCTTGTGCTTCTGCTCAGCCTTTCTGCATTTCATCTTGATATGTTTGTGACACGTTCTGAGAGTCTGCTCAGGTTTTCAGCATCTCCACTTGATATGTCTGTGCAACATGCTCAGGTTTCCAGCATCTCCACTTGATCTGCTTGTGCAATGTGCTCATGTTCTGCTAAGGTTTCCAGAATATCCACTTGATATGTCTGTGCAACGTCATGTGAGTCTGCTCAGGTTTTTTTGCTTCTTCAATCTCCCCATTTTTGACTGAGTTTAATAATCAAGCATTGATTGCATTTTGTACATGTGTCAACACTAGCAAACTGGAAACATCCAAACACACATATCCAACAGATAGTTGTGAACGAAGAAAGCTGACACAAAAAGCATAAGTAACCATATATGCTCAGGGCCTAACAGGACAAACCATGCTTAAGTTACACGTTAGAAAAAAGACAGTCACAACAAGCATAAGTAACCTAACATATCAACAAACAAGTGTGCTCCCCCTGAATTTTACGCCTGTTTTCTCCCCCTACTTGGTTGCACAACTCTGTCAAAAACATCAGACATGAAAACAGAGCACAAGAAACAGAAGACTTACTTGCATCACGAATGTGTGGCAATACCTAGATCGTCTGTTGGCCTATCTGGTGATATCATAGAAGTGTACTATGTGTCTGAAGAGTACCATCACTGTGATAGAAGAAAACTCGAACATGTTATCCCCAGGGTTCAATGCTACATGACTCACATATTTTTGAGTTTCTTCGTTGGTGCCTAACTGTTACTATGCATAACACTCCCTTCTGTTTAGTAAGACGTGAAGCCATCAGACAAGTCCAAACTTCGATTCTTTCATCAACAAGTTTATCCTTTGGTGATATAGTCTACAACTCGCTCATTGGCAGTACCCAAGTGCACAAAGAGGTGAATTGAGGCAGCTGGTAAAACACATCAGATCATGTCTCCAATGGTAACAACCCTAAGAGTTTGAACATGATACCCTCCCCAAGATAGATCATCCTTCATATGCTTAATGAATTGGTTGTGCCAAAGCAGAGAGCAATGATAGAAAATGTGCCTGTCTTGGAGAAAATCATGACAGATTACCAGCAATGCATAACAGATCAACCAAGAATCACTGATTTAAAGTACAGAGAGAGAATTCAACAAACATACTTACATCCACTTGTACAGGAAAACATGTCAAAGAAGTCAAAGTATGGGGATCACAGTAAAGCACACACCTTAAAATATTAGTTTATACCTTTGAGAAATCCACCAGAATGAGCACTACTCATTGACTTTCTCTAGAGTATAACACAAACATGAGATTCAAACAACGGAATAAGTGTAGAGTGATTTGAATGGCTAGTCTTTCACACTGGCATGCCTTCATCTGATGTGATGTTGAGTTTTCAATCTTATGTGTGCACACAGAGGCAGTTAGAATTTCCTTTGGACAAGTGCACAATATGATAGAAATATGAACTTGTACCATCACTTGACTTCTCAAGTACAATTTCATTGTGCAGATTCTTTATGTAGCTTTTTCGTTTTTTTCTCATTTGTTTTTTGTCCTCAGCTCTTTGACCTCCTCTATGATGCACACAACTGTACTGGCACACACCAGACGGCATGACAGGCAGCTCTTTTCCATTCGTTATACACAATTAGTACAAGTTGGTATTTTTCTTGTTTGACCTCACATCTGCACTTACTCCTGTCGTGAGTGCCACCCATATGAAAGTTCACAAATTTAGTGAACTCATGTGGTTTAGTGATGATATCAGCCAATTGAAACTCAGTACTTATGTCTCCACCACAACTAATTTCTCCTTGACATTATCCCTGATACAATGGTGTCTCATAACTATATGCCTTGTTCTGGAGTACTGAACAAGATTCTTGGAGATGTTGATTGCACTTTGGTTGTCACATTGCATAAGCATGGTGTCAGACACAATTTCATAATCATTACTTATTTGTTTCATCCACAAGCATTGAATGCAACAACTTCTGAGATTACTGTAGTTATTCTCAGCAGTTAGTGAGCACATCATGTTCTGATTATGGCTCAACAATACAGTGTGATTGTTAACCAGGACAGATCCTCCTCGACTTATGTTTCTTTGGTTGTTCAGACTCCTGATAATGCGCTTGAGTGTCAAGAGATGCCAAAACTTGGGTTGCACTTGACATTTGACACACATACCAATACTCAGATTGATGTCAGGTTGACTCGCTATGAGATATTACACACGACCACTCATCCTTCTAGACATCTGATGGTCTATGTCATCACCTTGTATTAAAGATCCGTTAGATTATTTACAATAGATTCGGTTTAATTCCCTTGGTTTTTTAGATATTTTGACTTGTCCTGAAGAGACCAAACAACAAGATCTTTTATTATAAAAGACAAACAACAAGATCTTTACCCAAAAATATAATTTTAAAAACAAGATCTTTACATAGTCTTACAAAAGCTTATGTCTTTCAGTAGTTTCCATCTCTAAAACATCGAAAGTTCAATACTTTTGTCCAGAATCGAGGGAAAAAAAGCGAGTCTGTAAAAAAACATCAAAAATGGTAGTTGGTGAAGTAGTTAGTGTTGTAGCAGATCGATCTTTAGTTTCACAGGTGAGAAATGGGCCCCACTGATTTGTTTAACAAAGAAAGTGTTTTTAAAGGTCTCTCTCTCTATACTCACCGTGATTCCATTTTCATCTAAGATCTCAGATCTCATATCTCATATCAAACTGAATCACAAAGTAATTTCTTGAGAAGAAAGATGTCGGCTATTGCACGTCTTCATTTATCAACAAAATCAGATCAAACCAGTCTACCATCACCAAGACTGATCAAGATCAAACTTTCACACAATCCAAAGACTGTAATCTCATTTCCACGTAATGGGTTTGTCTCTTCACTTCACAAAAACTTCTCTTCTTCTTCAAATCTAACGATTCCATGCTCCGGAGGTGGTAAAGGTGGAAACTTTACTTCAAACGGCGGAAACGGAGGAAGAGGAGACGGTGGTTATGGAGATTCAAACGACGGAGATGAAGAAGGGTTATCTTCATGGGGAATAATAGGAATGTTTATTCAAGGATGGAGATCAAGAGTAGCAGCAGATCCTCAATTTCCATTTAAAGTATTAATGGAAGAGCTTGTTGGTGTTAGTGCTAATGTACTTGGAGATATGGCTTCAAGACCTAATTTTGGATTAAACGAACTCGATTTCGTCTTCTCTACACTCATTGTAGGTTCAATTCTCAATTTCACACTTATGTATCTTTTAGCACCATCAGCAATATCACATGGATCATCAAATCTATTACCTGGAATCTTTAGAAATTGTCCATCAAGTCATATGTTTGAACAAGGAAGCTTTAGTTTTATGAACCGTTTTGGTACACTTGTGTACAAAGGAATGGTTTTTGCTACGGTTGGATTAGCTGCTGGTTTAGTAGGAACAGCTATTTCTAATGGGTTGATTTTGATGAGGAAGAAGATTGATCCGAATTTCGAAACACCGAATAAACCACCACCTACATTGCTTAATTCATTAACTTGGGCTGCTCATATGGGAGTTAGTGCTAATTTAAGGTATCAAAGTTTGAATGGAGCTGAGTTTTTGATGGAGAAAAGTTTACCTCCATTAGTGTTTAAAACAGGTGTTGTGGCTTTAAGAGTTGTGAATAATCTTTTGGGAGGTATGTCTTTTGTTGTATTGGCGAGATTGACTGGTTCACAATCTGTTGTTGAAGAGAAGATAGAGGAGATTGAGGTAAAGGAGAAAGATGAATGATTGAATCTCTCTTCTTATGTTTGTTGTTTCATTTATAGGTATAAGACATAAGAGACATCTACCTTCTTGAGTTTGAAACCTATTTTCATGTGAGATTGTTTTGTTTAATTTTGGTAGAAGAAAGTCATTGTTTTTGGGTATGTGTTGGATTGCATAAGACAATTTGGTTGTTTTGTTTATTAACATTCCCAAGAAATATGAATTCAATAAAAGTTATTGATCACTATTTAGATCGAATGATTTACTTAATGGCAATGTTTTGAAAACCGGACCGGAAACTGAACTCGAAAATTTTCAAGATCACGAATCAATGCTATTCTACCAGGTCGGATCGGATTTGATAATTTGTTAAATTTTTATATGTATATGTATATGTATATAAAATTAGTAATATATCCATATTACGTTCCAAACAAAAAAAAATATAATCATAAAATTTGGATAAAATAAATTTTTATAATAATGAATAAAAACATGTCAAAATTTTTAAACTAAAATCAATAAAAATAATAATAAACTAAGTTATATGTTGTTATATTGCAAAAATGGCATTTGAAAATCATTTAACTCTATCGTTAAATGCAAATGAGCAAGTGACCCAATGGTAGTTACCTCTGCATCTAATTGCACTAACCAGGATTCGAATTCTACTGCTCTCAGTTGGGAGAGGACTATCTAGACACTAGGCTATGATAACAAAAAAAACTCTATCGTTAAATTATCTAAAAGGCTATTAGGAAATTAAATTGTATTATGTTACTTAAAACTTTATTTGAAAAATATTAAAATATGAAATTATGAAAAGATTGCTAATTTAAAATTAAACCCGGTATAATTTGGTTGTCGGTTCCAAATTTTTGTCGGTCTAATTTGGATTTTTGGCCGGTTTTATTACATTTGAATTTTGTTATTGATCCAACTTAGACATTCCCCTAATTCAAGGTTAGACCCGGTCGAAATCTACATGTAAACTTTATTCTCACAATGGATCCCGTTCCATGAGTCAGCAAGGTTCATAAATGGTCAGATCAATATGTTTTGTTGGTTGGTGAAAGTAGTTGGGAACAATTGCAAAAAAATAAACTCCCAATGTTTGGCAATTTTGACAGAAAAAACCTATAACATAACGTGTGTTTTTTTAATAACTAAAGTATCATATCAAACAAAATAAAATCCAATGTTTTGATTTTCTAGCAAATCAACCCTGAATGTTAACAGTGTTAATTCATTAACGGATAATGAAACGATTTATTTTCTTAATTGTTCTAAACAATTATGTTTAACGATTAAGTAACAAAAAATATATCTACGATAAAAAAAAGAAGAGAAAGTTGATGGTGTTCTTTTGAAGGAGCAAGAACTTAAAGCTAAATAGAAGGAGAAGCTCACAATCTCTTTGCAGCTTCTAAAATATGTTTCATGATTAAAAAGTACATTCGAACATCTTCTCTTTCTTTAATCAATTTTTGGATAATTGTTTGAAATTTAGGTTAGAGATTTAGAAAAGAGCAATGAGAAGTAATCGTTTAATGAAATCTTTGATTTATGCGATTGATCAGTTTGATTTAGATAATATGATTTGATTTGATATGAAATGAGCTATATATAATATGGTTCTAGCTCGAATTCAGTTAGAGAAATTCCAAGGAGTTGTGTATGTAGAGCGAAGACTGTAATTCTTGTTTTTACAACAACTAAGAATCCATATCAAAAAGTTTATATATGTGTTGCTGTCAAACAAAGAGATTATGGTCACACTTTTAAATGGGTTGAAGAAGTTAAGATTGAAGAATTCGATGTTCTTGCAAAAAAAAAACAAGACATATTTGTTGAAGATACGAGGAATATCCGCTATCCGTTAATGAATTAACATTGTTAATGTCTGAAAATTAAAACATTGTGTTTTATTTTGTTTGATATGATATTTTAAATATTAAAAAATATGAGCTTTCTTTTAAGATTTTTCTGTCGAAATTGTTAAACATTGTCGAAATTCAAGGTTGGACCGGACGAAATGTACATGTAAACTTTATTCTCACAAATTGTTAAACATTGTCGAAATTCAAGGTTGGACCGGACGAAATGTACATGTAAACTTTATTCTCACAATGGATCCCGTTCCATGAGTCAGCAAGGTTCATAAATGGTCAGATCAATATGTTTTGTTGGTTGGTGAAAAGCACGTGAGTGTTGTGGCACGTGTCTAGCTCAAAACACCTGCTTTAATTTCGCACGTGGGAGAAAAAAAACAAATTAGGGTTTTAAAAAGGTAGAGGAGATTCCAATTTCTGATTCTTCACCAAACATTGTCTCCGTCAATTTCGCTTTTCCGAGAAGATTCGCTAATCTCCCGTCGTCTCACGGCGATACTGTTACGAAAATGGCGGCGGCTATTACGCGGCTTCATTTTTCAGCCAAATCGAATCAAAACAATGTACCTTCTCCTAGAGTGATCAACATCTCACGATATCCAATCACTAGAATATCGTTTCCTCAAAATGGATCACTTTCACTCCACAGAAACTTCTCTTCTTCTCCAAATCTCGCGATTCCATGCGCCGGAGGTGGTAATGGTGGAAATTTCGGTAATCCAGGTTCTAATGGTGGAAACGGAGGAGGAGGCGGTTTTGGAGGTTCAAACAGCGGAAAAGGAGGAGAAGAAGAAGGATCGTCTTCATGGGGACCAATAGGAATGTTTATCGAAGGATGGAGATCTAGAGTTACAGCTGATCCTCAATTCCCTTTTAAGGTACTAATGGAAGAGCTTGTTGGTGTTAGTGCTTGTGTCCTTGGAGATATGGCATCACGACCTAATTTTGGCTTAAACGAGCTCGATTTCGTATTCTCTACTCTAATTGTAGGTTCAATTCTGAATTTCACACTCATGTATCTCTTAGCTCCTACTGCTGCAACTATTGGTTCATCTCAGAACTTACCTGGAATCTTTAGAAACTGTCCATCAAGTCATATGTTTGAACAAGGAAGCTTCACTGTTATGAATCGTTTTGGTACTCTTGTGTATAAAGGAATGGTTTTTGCTACTGTTGGATTAGCTGCAGGGTTAGTAGGAACAGCTATTTCTAATGGATTGATTATGTTGAGGAAGAAGATGGATCCTAGCTTCGAAACGCCTAATAAACCGCCACCAACTGTGTTGAATTCGCTTACTTGGGCGACTCATATGGGAGTAAGTGCTAATGTGAGGTACCAAACTTTGAATGGAGTTGAGTTCTTGCTTGCAAAGGCTTTGCCTCCTATGGTTTTTAAAACAGGTGTTGTGGTTTTGAGATGTGTGAACAATGTTGTTGGAGGAATGTCTTTTGTTGTGTTAGCGCGGATGACTGGATCGCAATCGGTTGAGGATAAGACAGAGATTGCAGTTGAGGAGGAGAAGACTGAGATTTCAGTGAAGGAGAAGGATCTTTGAATCTTCTTTCTCTGTGTGTTTCCATTGTTCATAGGTATAAAAGAGAGCATTTTGATCTTGAGTTGAAAGTTGAAACCTTTTCTTTAGTTTATTACACAAGAATAAAGACTTAGGTTATGTCATGTTTGTGATGAAATAAGACAACCTTTTTAGGTTAATCCTAATATTAGGATCTCATTGTTAGTGAGTATGGACAATTCTACTGTTAATTAAGTTTGCTGTTTCCTTAATCAATATTTTCAAGAAAACAAATAAAACTACATTGTTCATTCTGTTTAAACCGGACTGTAGACCGAACCAGAAATTTTTTTGGATCATGAGTCAATAAGGTTCGACCGGGTTCGATTGGGTTTGATAGTTTTGTTGAATTTTTATATGTATATAAAATTAGTATTATACTCATTATGTTTTTAAAAAAATTGCATAATCATAAAATTTGGATAAAGTAAATCTTTGTAATAATGAATAAAAATATATATCAAGATTTTAAATCTAAAATCATTAAAAAATACTATAAAAATATAATAAACTAAGTTAAATGGTGTTTTTGTCGGTCTGACCTGGATTTTTAACTGTTCGATCCGGGTTTTTAATCGGTTCGATTTTTATGGAAGACAAAGCTCTCTGTTTATTACACAATCAAAAGATGGTAAGTCTCTCTTTACAAGCAAAGAGATCTTTCTTTAAACATAGGAATCAAATTGAAACAAAACAAAGCAAAGTAAATAAGATGTATGTTCATCAAAAGGCATGAACAGAGAGAGCACCATCAACACAAATAGTTTGACCAGTAATGTAAGAAGCTGCAGGAAGACACAGAAACACAGCCATTGCAGCCACTTCTTCTGGCTCTCCAGCGCGACGCAATGGTATATTTGGTGCAATATTCTTATCAAACTCCTCTCCAAGTACATACTAAACAAATCATCACAATCAATATAAGGAGAAGAAAAACTAATCAAAAATTTTAAAATGAGAATAGAAGTTTTTACAGTTGCAATGGCTCCAGGGGCAATAGAATTAGCTCTTATGTTATCACTAGCCCATTCGCAAGCTAAGTTCCTTGCAAGCTGACTTATAGCTCCTTTAGTAGCACCATAGATTGATCCAATACTACAAGATACAACTCCAGCAACTGAAGAAATGAAAACAATGTTTCCAGATCCAGAGGATTTAAGTAGAGGATGAGCAAGTTGACATAAATGGTAAGAAGACTCCAAATTTGTTGAGATTTGAAATGAGAAATCTTCTTCTGTGTATTCAATTGTTGGTTTATTCACACATGTACCTACATTGTTTATCTACATATATATACATCCATTATTATTAGTATATGATCTTTGCAAGGTTAGTCCAGAGTATAAGCGAAGGAAGCCACCAATTATGGCACAAACATGTAGAATACATTTTTATTGAAAGAAAATGTCACTTTTATTGAAATAATATGACACTTTTGATGAAATAAAAAGCATTTTTGTTAAAACTTTATATTAAAAATATAAGAAATTACAGATTTTTTGTAAAAATAATATTCATTGAGAGTTTTAAGATGGTAAAACAAATTTAATATATCTACCTACAAAAAAAAAAAATTTAATATATCTTAGTTAAATGTTTTGTTTTTATATCACTTTAATAGTTGAATCATAACAAACCGTCCAAACCGTCCAATTAATTCACTAAAATAACATTTTTACATATACTTATATATATATATATAAAGTGCATATTTTTTGGATTTGTGTAGCATATCTAAAAACGTTGGACCGGTGAAAGAGTCAAGAAGACGTACGAGGATGTTGAGGTTTCCATTAAAGAGAGAAGACACAGTCTGCAAAAGTTTCTCTCTTTCAGCACGAGATGATACATCACAGACTGAACCAGTGATTGAATAGCCTTTCTTTTCCCATTCTAGTAAACATTGGTTAAGCTGAGTTTGGTCTCTTGCACATGTATGAACTCTTGCACCAAAGCTTGCAAGTTCCTCTGTTATAGCATGCCTATGGAATGATTAACCAAATTTGAACACATTAGTTGAAGAGAAACCAAAAAAGGTTTTTTTTTAAAAAAAAAGGGCGTTCTCAAAAGTACCAGGTGTGTTGTAAAAATAACACAAGCTTTTAAATTGTTCTAAAAGTAACACAAAATTGTTTTTTGCTCCAAAAATATCACAAACTTGAAATATCTTTAAAACTTCAAAACTAAACCTTAATCCCTTCAAAACTAAACCATAAATTCTGTTTAGTAAACACAAACTCAAAACTTTAAATCATAAACTCTTGAAATTCACCAAATAAAGTTTTTTTGTTGTTGCTTGTCGCGCAAGAAAAATGAGACTTATGATACCCTAACCCAATCTGCGAACCAATATAACCAAACCAATTTTTGGACATTTTGGTTCGTTTCTATTCATTTCATTAGTAACCAATCGAAAAAGAATCAAAATTTGAATTCCAAAACCGATTTAACTCGGTTCGGTTTGATTACTCAAGCAGTGATCCATAAACCGAAAATTTAGTTTTTTTTTTTTTTTTTTTTTGGTACCCATGTCATTATATGTATATGTAGTNAAAACTGATCCGAACTGATTTTTATATCAGTTATTTTCAGCAAATTTTTATTTTAAATTAACCGAAAATTCAACTAATCGAACTGATCTGAATTACCAGCCTTACCCAATTCCTTTGGTTCCACCGGTGACAAGAGCGTTCATGCCTTGAAGACTCCATCTCTTGTCTCTAATGTTCTGTTCTGATGTAGCCATGTTTTGTTGTCGGATGTTTAAGTTTTGTTTCGGTTTGTTTGATGAAAGATGATAAGTCGATAATGTGACAAATGAGTATTTATAAATGGCACGAGATAAGATGAATTGAACCAAGATACAATGACGTGGTATCTCTTTGGTAGAGACAAATTAGAGGTCAACAAGAGAGAATAGATTAAGAACTTATTAGACTTAATTGTCAAAAGTGACAACATGACTAATGATGACAATAAGGGGTTAATGCGTTGATGACATAAGTGATGATGGGTGTTTCTCAAGTTATTTGGGTAAATTTGTAACACCCGCGTTCCAAAAATTCTGTTAAATTGGAT
>OVAV01002426.1:0-11233 GCA_900406375.1 Iberis amara
AATCGGTGGCTTCACTTGCTTATGCTCTGGGCCGGCCCTGGAAACTCAATAGAAAAGTTTGAATATTTACTAAACTCTTAACGCATAAATCTTGCTATAAGTGAGACATATTTGAGTTCTCACCATTTCATTATCAATTGGTGATTCACACATTGAAGATTCGACCACCAAATAAGCTAATTAATACAATAACATTCAAAGAAATAATACAAAAAATTCATATCATGTTTTGAGGGTGTTAAATGGGACCCATATTTTAAATTTATGGAACATGAATAGTGGATAATTAAGAAAAAACATAAGAAAGATCACGATGGTTGTCACAAAAATGTTGTTGTTTGGTGTAGGGACTTAGGGTGGGTAGGGTCTTATAACCTATGCTTCTATCACATGCATTCTTAAACCCTATTTCTACTGCATCTCCATGTGCACCCCCTCACGTCTCTACTTCCTTCTCTATGATTTATACCAAAAAAAAAAAAACTATTCTATAATCATATAGTTCAAACTATTACATTTTTCTTTTTATCAACAATTGAATTGACAAAATCCGATCTATAGTTAATCCATGTAATACGGAGCAACCATAGCCGATCCTGAGATCAAGCAGAGCAAGCACGAGCTTGCGGTCCATTATATATTTTCAAATTTTACTTTAAAAACCAACCCATTTAGTTTCAGAATTTTATTTTAAGAACTGGTCCATATTTTTTATTTTATTTTGCGGTCTTTAAAATCTCAGGATCGACTTTAGGAGCAACACAATTATCTATAGTCTGATAAAAAAACGTATATAAGAGAAGTTCAACATTTATTTTGGAGATATATTTTCATATCATACGTGATCCTAGTGTATATTTTGCATATATATATAATATATAATTAATATTGATTATCATTAATATGTTAAATTCAATAATTAAGATGTTATAAAGGATTAAAAAATTCCAAAAACTCATACAATGATTCTTCAAAATAACTTTTTCCCACTGATTCTTCAAAATATAGAATCTAAAAAATCCGTATGTGATATATTCTATGATTGGATTTATAATTGTTGATATGATATCTTTTGGTTGTTTCATAAAACGCAATCAATATAATGATATACAATAAGATGATAAATACCGAAATATATGGCTTCATCATCATCATCAGTATTATCTCACATGCTATTTTCAGTTAGTCGTATTGCATTTCATCATTATTTAGAGTTATATTATTCGAGGACCCATTTTGGTTGCACCAATCAAATCATTTTGAGCTTTCTAAAATCTTTTAAAGTAATTTGAGGAAATCTCAACGTCTCATTTATCATTTAAAATTTTCAAAAGTGGTGTATTAAATAAACAAATACTATATATTAAAAAAATAGACTAGTATTGAGTACATTACCTACCAAAGAATATTCCAGTTAAGTTAGTTAATGGTTGGAGTCAAACTTAAAATCTGGATTATAAGTTTATAACGAACGGCTAACAACAATAGCTTTGAAATCGTCCAACTGATTTTATTAGTTATAATATCTCAACTAGATTGATTTTTTAAATTTGTGATAATTGAATTGATAAAATCCGATGCATAATTAATTAATTGCTGTAATGTAACTATGTGAAAAGTCGAACATCGATAAAAAAAAAATTAAAAATATATTTTTAACCATTTTCCAACAAAAATTATTTATAATATTAGAAAGAACATATATTTTTCTTTACATTATTATATTGCTACGATAAAATTAAATTCAGAAAACCACATTTTAAAAAATTTAAATTTCTCCTTCAACCACTATGAGAAGTTTATTCTAAAGTACCCCTCCTTAATTATCATAGTTAATTTTTTATTTTATCATGATTACCATGCATTATCATTAAACTAACCGATTATCAAAATAAATATATCAACATATAAATAAATAAATTAAGACCATCTATATATCTCATGGATGCGTATATCTAGCATTATACTAAATCTGGGAACTATACGGTCAAATAAGGATATGACGTTGCTTTAAGCTCCTTTGATGTCGAGACTCTTTATGATATTCAGTTACCCTCGGTCAATGCTTTAAAGGAACGGGTATGTCAATTGCATATCCCTTGAATGCCCTTTAACAAAAACAAAAAAAATGCATATCCCTCCAAAGATTTAGCATTTCTGGTGGCATGCTCTTTCCGGAGCTTTAGCGGTCATAGAGAAACTTCACTGGCGTAAACTATGCAGGGATGCCGTGTGTTATCGGTGTGGCGATGGAGATGAGATTATTAATCATGCGTTGTTTACTTGTCCTCTAGCTTTTCAAGTTTGGGCCCTCTCGCCTATTCCCTCATCCGATAGCGGTTTTCCCTCGACGAACATTTATGAGAACGTCGCTTATTTATTCTCTCTTGGTGCTCATAATCCCGCCTATAGGGACGAGGTGTTAGTCTTTCCTTGGATCCTCTGGTATATCTGGAAAGCAAGGAATGCATTGGTATTTAACCACAACAATGAGATCCCATAGATTTGTTAGATCTAGCTACTAAAGAAGTTACGGAGTGGAGAACAGCTAATTCTAAGGGGGATATCACAGGTTGTCATGCCCCCATGTTATTTTCTTCGGATCATCTATCATCTATTGTAGGTAAAACTTTCTGCTACATTGATGGGTCATAGAAGCAAGACACCACGATCAACGGTCTTAGCTGGATCCTAAAATTAATTGACAGCTCTACGGATATTTTAGGCATGTCTGGTACTAGGAGGGGGATTTCAGCTCTGCATGTTGAGCTCTTAAGCCTTCTATGGGCGATGAAATGTCTACTAGACAAGGGGAGACAATGTACTTTATTCATAACAGATTCAACAAAGTTAGAGAATATGATTCAACAGCCGTCAGCATGGTCAACATTTGCCTTGGAGTTGGGTGCCTTCGAGATACTTCGCTTATCGTTCATGGTTTTTCAAGTGCTACAGCATCCACAAACAATGAATAAGGAAGCAGATCGTCTTGCCAAAAGAGTTCGAACACGAAATAAGACTTTTTCTTATATTAATAAGGATTATCCGTTTTGGTTTGTTAAGCCGAAAGAGATATTGTTGTAATGTTTTTATTTTTCGTGACAAAAAGAAAAATAATAAATTAACAAAAGAATCATATAAAATAAAATACAAACTCCTTCATTGATCACTCGTTAAACTCAAAGCTATTCTCTGACTTCTTTGAACAATATCCCTCCATAAAGTTTTTAGTCTAGATGTTAACAAGTGCAATAATCTGCCTCAGTATATACATTTATACAAATACATATATTTTTAGATGTACACATTTGTATATATATGTGTGCATACATATACAAGCTCTCGTTTAATGGGCAAATGCAATTTCCTAAAGCAATTTGATGTCGGCATAACATTACATTTGATCCCCACTTGTCTCTCATTTCCTTGTTTTTATGACATTTTCATTTTTTTTTTTTTTTTCAGTTTTACGTTTACCACTTCTATTTTATGTTACTAAGTAATATTATAAGTCAACCTGTTGACATTTAATTATAATTTACGATAACAAAATTTTTCATAATTGTTATCTATCTCCATAGAGAGGTTATTAGCTACTTTCATGAGTGGATTATTAAAATAATTTATTGTTACAAATAAACCAAATTTTATTTTGGTCCATGCAAACGCGTAAAGGCTTAATCATTATTGTATTAAATATCACTTTTTTTCTTTCTTTCTCGATCATTTTTTTTTATAGCCCAGGTATCGCAACGCTTCCTGACATAGCAAAGGTTCATGTGTTAGACTATCGGTCTCCCGACAGAGTAGGGGTCCACGTGTTAGACTATCGATTCGCTCAGACTAACCACGTGGGCGGTCAAATGGTTCTCCACGTGTCAGCTCTTGAACGCTGCAGCCTGTATGTAAATACCGCAATGACCGGACTTGGAACTCGTGATCACGATTAATTTAGAAGATTGTTGTTTAATAATCTTAGAAAACATACAAATAAAGTAGGGACAAAAGCCCAAAATGTGCCATTCCATTTTGCATGTAAATAGAATTGGGTTTATTTATTTTTTGAACAAAAAAAAATCCAATACTAAGATTCCATTGATGTATGTGTGAATGCAATGATAATTACAAATTCAATAATGGATCACTCTTATTTTCAAATAATACAAAGAAACTATTGAAACATATGAAATGTTCCTTTTTGATCTAATAATAGCTGATTAATTATTAGAGACTTATTTAAATATATTTCTTTTTTTTTGTTAAAGTACGTACGTATTAAAATACAATAAAAAATAAGTTGTTTCACATGTCTTAACGAATATTCACTTAATTTACATTATGTTAATGTCTAGAGGGTCAAAAAAGTCTAACTAGCTAGCTTCTGATTATGTTGTAACAATATTATTCTCTATATATCTCTCTCAACATATCAATCACTTCTCCAACCATATCTCACTCTCTTCTCCAACTTGAACTCTAATTCAAGATCTGTCTCTTTCTCCCTCTTCCCATATTTCTCTTATCTTCGACCAAATTAAACATATAAGACTTAAAATGAAACAACTTTCGACAAAAGTGACAGGTAATGGTCATGGACAAGACTCATCCTATTTTTTGGGATGGGAAGAGTATGAGAAGAACCCTTATGATGAGATCAAGAATCCTAATGGAATGATCCAAATGGGTTTAGCCGAAAATCAGCTATGTTTTGATCTAATCGAGTCATGGTTAGTTAAGAACCCTGATGCAGCTAGTCTCAAGAGAAATGGTCAATCCATTTTTAAAGAGCTTGCTCTTTTTCAAGATTATCATGGCATGCCTGAATTCAAGAAAGTAAGCTTCTTTAACCTAATGCGCAAAATATGTGTTAAAGACCACAATATAAAATAAAAAATTAGTCGATTTTGAATATATATATATATATATATATATATTTTAAATCGTTTTAAGCTAAAATTTTAAAATTAGAAGAAAAAAATCTACAACCTTGTACTTTGAACTCATGAACGATTCTAGAGCTGGTCCTTAGGATCTGTCCTAAAGTCAAACAGAACAAGCACGAGCTTACGGTTCATTTTATATTTTCATAATTATACTTAACCGGCTAATTTTCAAAATTTTATTATAAAAACTGGTCATGTTTTTCATTTTATATTGTAGCCTTTAAATCTCATGATCGGCTTTGTGGTCCTGAGTCCAAACAGTTTGGGGTCTATTTTTTATTTTCAAAAATTTGAATTTAAGGAACAATCCACTTTTTATAAAATTATGTAAAACAATCTATTTTATCATTTTATATTGCGGTCTTTAAAATTTCAGAACTGGTTTGAAACGGCTATGTTAGTGTATATCACAAGTAACAATCGATTTCTTAGTTCTCATGAGCCTTTTTCTTCTTTATAGGCTATGGCTGAGTTCATGGAAGAGATAAGAGGAAACCGAGTCACCTTTGATCCGAAAAAGATCGTTTTAGCCGCTGGTTCGACTTCTGCGAATGAGACACTCATGTTTTGTCTTGCAGAGCCTGGTGATGCTTTCCTTTTGCCTACTCCTTACTATCCAGGGTAAAATTACAATCCTAACCCTAATATCACTTTACTTGGATCACAAGTAAACATATTAAAACCTATATGCTTACGTTTAGGCTTTTTCTTTGTGATCTTAACAGATTTGATAGAGATCTTAAATGGAGAACCGGAGCTGAGATTGTACCAATTCATTGTTCAAGTTCTAATGGCTTTCAAATCACAGAATCAGCTTTACAACAAGCTTATCAACAAGCTCAGAAACTTGATCTAAAAGTCAAAGGAGTTCTTGTTACTAATCCATCTAATCCACTTGGTACAGCGTTGACTAGACGTGAACTTAACCTTCTCGTTGACTTTATTACTTCCAAGAACATTCATCTCATTAGTGATGAGATCTATTCAGGCACAATGTTTGGTTTTGAACAGTTCATAAGTGTAATGGATGTCTTGAAAGACAAGAAACTCGAAAACACCGAGGTTTCGAAACGAGTACACATTGTTTATAGTCTTTCTAAAGATCTTGGACTTCCTGGATTCCGAGTTGGAGTGATCTATTCAAATGATCAAATGATTGTTTCTGCAGCGACGAAAATGTCGAGTTTCGGCCTTGTTTCGTCTCAAACACAATACCTTCTCTCATCATTGCTTTCAGACAAAAAATTCACTAGCCAATACTTAGAAGAGAACAAGAAACGGCTCAAGTCCAGACAGCAGCGTCTGGTGTCTGGACTTGAGTCTGTTGGGATTACTTGCTTAAGAAGTAACGCGGGTTTGTTCAGCTGGGTGGACATGAGGCATCTTTTGGATACAAACACATTTGAAGCTGAGCTTGATCTTTGGAAAAAGATTGTTTACAATGTGAAACTAAACATTTCACCCGGTTCGTCATGTCATTGTACCGAACCGGGTTGGTTTAGGGTTTGTTTTGCTAATATGAGTGAAGATACACTTGATTTAGCGTTAAAGAGGGTTAAAACATTCATAGAATCAACAGATAATGGAAGAATGATATCAAGAAGTAGCCATGAAAGGCTTAAGAGTTTGAGGAAGAAGACAGTCTCTAATTGGGTTTTCCGGGTTTCATGGACCGATCGTGTACCTGATGAACGATCCCTAAATTTGAGATAACGAACCAACAAAAAAAAAAAAAATTTTAAAAAATCAAGGTTTTTTTCTTCTTTATTTACTTTATTTTTTTATATATTTTGGAAAAGTATTTTTCATTTCCCAAAATATATATATAATATCATTATCTATATATGTAATTTTCGTATATGTTTGGGTGAGTTTTTATGCAATTTTTCGGGTGTAAAATTGTTATACTATAAAGTATTGTTATATGTGTGTGTTGAAAATGCACTCAATCCGAATGTGGATTTGCAGTGGCTATATATATGAAGTTATATATATTCCGTTGTAATTTTTTAATTAAAAGTTTGCATGTATTGTGTATCCATAAATTGTAATTCACTCTTTTTAATATATATCTTTGAATTTTCAACAATTATGTGTTTTTTTCCTTTAACTTTTTAGCTTTCATTTGGTATATTCTTTAATTTGGTTGTGTGGATTCTCCTTTGCATATAATGATCGTTAACTTTATAATTAAGGACGTTCGATGAGGCATATAACACGGAGGCTAAATTATTAAATATTAATTAACTAATTATTAAATCATATTATATAGCAATTACAAAAATTGGTCAAGGAGAAAGTAAAAGATAATTAGGACTAATTTCAAAATCACAAATTAAGTTTGATTATTTCTCATCATTTTAGCATCTTATTTACGTATTCTAAATTATCTTCAAGTATTTTTGTGCATTTTTCTCATCATTTAAGCATCGCCACAATGAATTTTTGTGGATTTTAAGTCGGTATTATCTCGATTATCATTTTAATTTTAGTCCTATATATGATAATCAAGTTTTATTATACAAATCAAAGAGGTTTGAGAACTCTCTAATCATGTAATTCTAAAGTTTAAGTTAATGAAATCTTACAAAAAAATTTTTAAGTTAATGAAATATAGTTGTGAACCCAAAAAAACAACATACTTTTTACCAAGAAAACCTATTTTTATTAGAAAATATATAATGCTATACAATGTTGATTAGTTTGAAACGAAAATAGTGTAATTAAAAAATGTTATGGAAGAATGATGACAATGATTGGAGATACATATATATCAATAAACCAATCACAGCTACCAAAATCAATAATTTTCAGAATTTTACAACTTAAAAATGATCCAATTACCAAACTTTAGAAGGAGTCGATCTGTTGGTCTAAAGTAAGGATCTATTTTTTCTAAATGCGGAATTGCAAAAATTATTTTCCTTGGTCAGTCGAAGATGGTGACACGCTTTAGGTCTATTAGAAAATCATGTGAGGTGGCTATTCGACGGTATCACTCACCTTGCAGAGAGATTAAAGGTTTTAGCTCAAACTCTTCCTAATTCAGAAAAGAACAAAAAAAGCTCCAATCTAGGAGTGGGCGTTCGGGTATTCGGTTCGGTTCTTTCGGGTTTCGGATAGTTCGGATATAGGAATTGAGGATGCATTCGGGTATTTTTAAAGTTCAGTTCGGATTGGTTCTTAAATTTTCGGTTGGGGTAATTTGGATAATATATTTTGATATCCATTCGGTTAATTATTTCATTTTGTTTGAGTATTCATTCGGGTATCTCAGTTCCTATTTGATATTTGACCAAAAATCCTTAATAAAAATAAAACTATAATTTATTTTATTGTGTAATATAAATATAAGTAATTATATTATTTGCATATTTATTAAAAAATATTGTTTATTTTTTGTGAAGTTCGGTTAGTTCGGTTCGGTTCCTAAAATTTCGGTTCGTTTCGGGTTCAGTTCCAGTTATTTGGATAATAGATTTTGATATTCATTCGGATAATTTCATAATTCGTTCTTCGGATATCGGTTATTATGCCCACCTTTACTCTAATCATTTGAAGAGAAAATGCGTTATAATACCTAATTTATTTATTTTTTTAATTATTTGCGAAGGGATAAAAATAGGATAAAATGTCATGTCAGAACTAATCATTATATAAGATACCAGTCAAAGGTTATGATGCTAACCTATAATCGATAGAATATATAAAACCTAATATTATTAAAAGAAATTTTGAATATGGCATGAGCTTTGTTGGTACTACGAATTATATAAATTCAACTTTACTAGTGACAAAAAAAAAAAAAAAAAAAANCTTATGTTATATAATAATTTTAGCATGATACGCGGCTATACCGGTCGTAACGGCAAAAGATTCTTACATGTGAAAGAGAATTAATTTGGTGGTTGAGTCTTCAAAAATCTTTGTCTAAATTAATTAATAATTTGATTTTAAAAATGTTACAAAAATTTGAGAAATAAGAGTTTAAGAATTTGGTTGGATTTGAGTAATACTAATTGAGTATCGTACTTAAAAGTCTATTAATTGCATATGACCGACCATAATAACTATACAAACTGATATTTGTGAAATTAAAGTTTATCTTTTATCAACTTATAAATTAGATATAAAATATGTAACATGTCAAGTTTTGAACCAAGCTTTGAGTCAAGTGGGCTTCACGAGTAAGACCATAAAACTGCACATGTCATGCCACAAAACTTATAACATATAGTATCAAATTCGTATACATATAACAAACATGATTTGTAACGATTTGTCTTTCAATAAGACAATCCATTTGGATTTACAAATTATTACAATTATAAGAGTGGACCCGTTTGATGTTTTTTTGTGTATGCATGAGAGGCCATCTACGTATGGCATTGCTAGTTACATTAACACATACATCATGCATACATCGATCATAGTTAGGAAAAATAGAATTCTCAAACTTTATATATTATAGAATCTAATATGGCATGTGGGTCACGTTAGATTTTCTCGTACTTGATGCATAGCTTATGAATTTCGGGAAGTCACTTTACATTTTGTTATTGTTAATATTGGGTTGATCACTCTAAATTCTAATTACATTTCTTAAAAATTAACAAATAGTTTAATGATTTGGAGGAAAATTGGCAGTTACATTCCTCTACTAATTTGGAGAGGAACATTTTTGTGTGGAATTGTGCTTTTTCTACTTGATTATGTTATAGCTAGAGGAAAACATTTTTTCTTAAATATTTAACAAATAGTTTAATGATGGAAGAATATTATGGAATACATATTTTTCTCTTATTTTATTCCACTAAACTACAAACCATTTGCACCATAAAAGAAGTTTCCACTGAGTTTAAGCTCATTAAATTACTCGACTAAGTAAGATATGAAAATATATCTAGATTTTTGGCAAAAGCAAAAGAAAAAATAGAGAAATTCAATGAAATACCAAAAAAGAATTTTATATTTCAAAAATATCACACACTCCCAAAAGTTTCAAAAATATCATTAAAATATTTTTTTTTTACAAAAATACCATAAACATAAAATTGAGTTTTAAGGGTTTAGAAATTTAAATTTTTGGGTTTGAGTTCACTAAATAGAGTTTATGGTTTAATTTTGAAGGGGTGGCCGGTGGGGTCTGGTTTTGAAGGTTTATGGTTTAAATTTAAAGTCTTAAAGCTTTTTTAAATTTGTGGTATTTTGGAACATATCTAGCTTTTTGTGGTATTTTTGAGAATCCTCGAATAGATATATTCATTACTATTTTGATACTTAAGATAAATTTTGAAAGCAAAAATCTGAACTCATTTGTTCATCTCCAAATTAGTTTGACTTGTAATCTAATTCAAAATCTCAAAATTAATAAAATATAACTTTCTGAACTAAACCCACAAATCTAAATTGAATTTTGACCTAAGTGCATGATTCTACACAAGCATATATTCAATATTTGTACTTATGATAGCACTTACATTAATGATGTGTTTTTTGTATATACATCCACTTAATATATGCACGATTGAGAAGATTCATCGCACAATTGTTACTTAAGAAACCAGCATCAAATCACACAAAGATTTGTTTCTTGTAGCTTAGATGCACCGTCATGAATTATAATATAAAGTTGATTTGTTAATTGCTTATGGAGTCTATCAATGTTCATCCTCTTCTTCCCATCTTTTTGAACATTGTTGACTCCCAAATTAATCTCTCTTTTTATTTTTATTTTTATTATTTTGACTTTTTGTTGTATTGTTTTATCAATGACAATTAAGTTAGTCGGCTCTTAATGCCTTTTAACCTAAGTAATTCAATGACATATGATGCTTAAGTTCTCAAATTGAAAACCACCACTTGATGATGAGTATGTTTCTTTAAGTTTCCATAAATGGGCTTTTTGTCAACTCAAAAATAAGCTTGTAAGGCCTTAATGAGCCCATATTGTTGATTTTGCAATTTAATTGTCATTAATGGGCCTAACAAGTCTTCTGAATCAAAAGCAAGATTTTTTCTTTTCCACCAAAATTAGATGACTAAATTTATAACTAAATTTTATAATGCTAAGTTTCATAATGATATGAAGTCGAATTCTGATAAAAAAATAATTATGTAAATGTGAATCTTTAACCAATTAACTAAAATATTTCTCCATCAAAAATAAGAGTTAGAGTCTAAGTTTTTTATCTGGATAAGTTTAATATGAAAAAAATCAGAAAGATATTTTCTAAATAACTAGTGATTTTTTTACTATTATTATTATTATTATTATTATTATTATTATT
>OVAV01002427.1:0-11231 GCA_900406375.1 Iberis amara
AATTATTGATTTATTAGTTTTTAGAGAAAATTGGTAGTATAGGTACTAAAAAGTTTTTAAATTTGTAAAATGGATACTTTTTTAAACATTGCTTATAGGGTACTTTGGTGTATGAAAATTACCGTTTTAACATTTTGTCAGTTTTTAAAATTCTGTTTAAAAAAAAATAAATTATTAAATCTAATATTTTCTACTAAAATCAATTTACAAATATTTTCTAACTAGGTTAAATATATTCTTTTTGTTCAGCCACGTAAACATTCTTCTTTTCACATATGAGCTTTTTTCTTTTTCTTCTCAAGCCGTCTCTTCCATTTTCCTTCGACCATTCTTACTCATGACCTGCTTCTACCGAAATATTGATGAGACTATCATCGTCACCTCAAGATATTTCGACCATCTCCAGAGATTAACGATGTTTTTTCAATTAGAGTGTTGTTGCTCAAAATTTTTCCTTCCAATAATTTTTTTGATTTATTGTGTGTGATTTTGATGTTGTTTTCGTTTAGACAGATTATATTTTAGTTTACTCGATTCTCAAGGTTTTGATACAATTTTTTAGAGATTTTAGAATTTTATGGATTTTCATTCTTATAGAGATTTTGTGTGTTATGTTGGAGCTTTTTTACGCCTCTATTATTTTACCATCACTTGCTTTTACGAGTTTTGAGTTGTTGTTTCTTGAATCCTTAGTCTCTTACGGAGATTAGTAAACAATTATTGATTTTCTACAAAATTGCATGTCTGCAATAGTATATGCGTTGATGTGAATGACTTTTGTGAATTATGAATCGATCGCGTCACTGGTGAATCAATTGCGTGAAAATGAATTGTGAAAAACAAACGCAAACTGTGAATCATGCACATGAAATGTGAATGTGATTAGTTATGATGAAAGTAAATTGTGAACAAAGAACACGGACCGTGAATCATGCACATGAAATGTGAATACGATCAGTTAAGATGAAAGTTAATTGTGTACGAAGAACACGGACTGTAAATCATACACATGAACCGTGAATACGATCAATGAAAATGAAAATAAACTGTGAATTATGAATCATACGTTTGCACGTGAATTGTGAATCATAAACTGTTTTACCAGTTTTAAAACATTAAAAAAGTTTACGTTTACATTTAGAAGATAAAAATAATAAAAACAAAATATTTTATTTCCTTTTTTGCTACTAGCGTGATATTATAAACAAAATAAAATGTTTCCGTTTTTAAAAAGATTTTATGCAACTAGCGAGATCTTAGGAAACAAAAATAATAATAATTTAAAATTAAAATTTTTAATATTCTTGTAAATTATTTCTTAAATATTTTTGTATAATTTTTTAAAAAATCTAAGTTTAAAAAATATATAATTGCAAATATTATCAAACAATAAATGTGTTTTATTTTTCAAGGGTATTTTCAGCATAAAAATATGGTCAAAGTCAACAAATTTAAAAAATACCTAATTTCTAAATTAAAACTAACAAAGTACTCAATAACTAATTACAAAACAGAAAATACCTTATTCACTAAAATACTCTAGTTTTTATAGGGATCAATTGATATCATTGTGTTCTTACTACATCCTCCCTTATTCTTCGAATGCTCATTCTCAACAACCATAAGGACTGCCTTTGCACGTGTGAATGGGATACACTTTTAGACTTGCTCTTGTCCACTCGACTGCACCGTAATTCGCTTTTGATACGAGTGTTTTTCCTGAGTGCTTTACATCATATCTGGACGGAATGGAACACCGAACAGAAGACGACACGGTCACAGCCCTTTGACTGATTGATTGATCAATTCGCAACAAAATCATCGCGATAAAGACGCTCAAGAATGGACGATACCTTTAGGCCCAATGCTAAGCTACTATTGTTATTGTTATTGTTACGACATAGTTGTTCTTCCTCTATTTAGTTTCAGTTATCTTTACTTCAAAACGGATAAAACATTTTTGTAATTGATTTTGTTGAAAATTAGTATTATATTAAAAAAATTATAATAATTTGTTTTATGTCCATTCTAGTTTTAGGAGCGAACTTATATTTGTCTTTCCGAACTAATTAACAAACTGAAGTCCTTATAAATTAGTTCACAACTCTGAATTTTAAAAATCACTAATTTGGTAGTACAAATCATTAAATGTTATTATAACATTAATAAAAAAAATTATAACTTCCTTCTTTGTTCATTTATAAAAAAAAAAATCCTATATAATATTGTAAGAACAAAATTTGTCATATAACTAATTTGTCTTTTTATTGTACTTTATCAAAATACACATTAGAATAACACTGTAATTGCTTAGAAATTTAAAATACATCCAATTACTTTGAAAATACTTTAATAAAATAATTTAATAGTCTACAAACTATAATTTCTGAAGAATTTTTGCGTAAAATAATTTACAGCCAATCATGAATGATTGATTTTTCATATTGTACTAATTGTTAGTCATGGTCATCCATAAAATTCGGTAAAACTTCAAAAGAAGTTTTGGGTAAAATTCGAACTTATATTTCCAAAGACTAATTTTCTTACATAAAAAGTTTAAAACAGAAATAAAAGAATAGTTCACAAAAAAATAAAAGAAATAAAAAGCGAGAAATTTTGTTGTCCATAATTTTTTCTATTAGTTCCAATTAACGAGGCAATTAACATTGACTACGTTTCATTTTCTTTTCTCTTTACTAGACCAATACCCGTGCTACGCACGGGTTTATGTTTTAAAAATATTTTTAATAATTGTTTTGAGTATAATAATATCTTATATTTACATGTTATTTTTTTATCAACCAAACAAATATAGTTATATATGAAACTATGTTTTATTTGTTACATTATAATATATCTATGTTTTGCTACGGTTTCATTGGTTGTCACCTTATTTTCAAACTTCAAAAATATTATTACACTACTAATTTTTTTCCCTATTGAATTATGTAAGAAAAAATTAAAATTAAACATCTTTTCAAAAGTTGATGTTAGTGCATATATAGACTGAAATTAGATTTACATATGCTTTAAAAGATGGAGAACAACATGTCAAAGTTGAAAATTATATGGAAGTAACATAACATACTCCTATTTATCCATATGTCACATGGATAGAAAGTCCTAGGAAACTTTTATTTGTAAGAACTACAACTGAAAAATGTAACAAAGAACAATGATGAGATAATCGAGCAAATTGACTGTGACTTTTCTCTTTTACTCAGACCATGATTTTTTTTTCCTATTTTTAAGATATTTTTAGATCTAAAAGAATTGTTCTTGGGGTCATGACTATTATGACCAACACAAATTGGTGTCTTTCTAACGTCTTAGGCATGCCAGATGACAAAATAGTATCGGTAACACAAAATTTAAGTGTACATTACACATAAGTTATATCACAATTGACTACACTATGCTCAAAGCAAAGTCAATGGCAATCGAAAGTATCAAGTATAGTTATTATTATAACTCTTCTACTACTGAATCATAAGATCTCTTTTAGAAACTTAGTGTTTTTAAAGTTAGTCGCAGCACCTTCCACCAAACCATTAAGAAAATATACACTACTCTCAATAGAAGCTCACTTAAAATTGGCTAGCATTAGTGAAACAATAAAATTAGAAGACTCTGAATTCTCAAGAAACCTATTTGTTATTTTTTGTATGACTCAAAGGATACAAAATGGAAGAAAAAATATCAAATTATTCACCTAGTTGTGTGTGGTAGTTAGTTCCAAATATAAATGGTTCCAAAATGCAAACTTAGTAGAATCTTGTAATACCACAACCCATATGTTAGCTATATAAAGATTTAGAACATAGATATTCATGTATCTATCACATTTATGGTCTCGATCCTTCTTATTACTACTCCCACATAGATCTCTCAGCCTTGCGGTATTCGCTAACACCATAGAACCGGCCTATGCAAAAAATTTTGCTATAAATTGGTCTCTCCAAGATCTGATGAAAAATTACCTCCGAGAGGCGCTCCAAGAGCATTTTGCAGCATCCCTGGTGAAGTGGAACAACTCCAAATCGCTCACAGCTAGAAAGAGAAGGTGGATCAAATCGGTACAAAAATTCATCATGTATTCCAAGTTCAACTCTTTGCTATACATGAAGTTAATCATAGCCTTGAATGTTTCTGGTGGTACATTTGTTAAGTAAATCGTTGACGAATGACTTTCACTCATCACATTTGTAAACATCTAGATGTTCATTAAGAATAAATGAAAAAATTGGGATCAGATTTTTCATGCAAATAAGAGCTGCAACTCTCTCCTTTGCTAATGCGACACTCCAAAGACTACAAATTACTTTTTGAAAATGGAGAGTGAGACCATAGTCACAGCGATGATTTTTTACGCCACTATACTCATCGGTTAAGTACATGATTTCCAGCTTCCACACATCAGCAGGGAAAGCAGTTGGGAACATAAAACCAGATAGGGGGTGAGAAATAGGACAGAAGAGCATGACTTTTTTGCAGGGATCAAATGCTTCATTGCTTAGTTCTATGCGGTCTATGTTTTCAGCTCATAATTTTTTATATAATAACTTGAGCATCACCTGACTATGATTGTATGTCCTTCTATTGACACTTGGGGAATGACAAAGAAACCCGTTCTCTTTTCCACAAGCAGGGTCTTCTCGAAGAGCATGGTTGACCCGTCAAGTTAATCGTCCGTTCATGCAGTCAAATAGATTTACAATATCGGGAGGAGGTATTGCAACATGTTGTTTATGGAGAGTTCAAAAGAAAACACATACTTGTGAAATTCCGACAATATAACGACATCCCTAAATCTGTTTCATCACAAGCTCATCTAAACTCTCTATCTCATGAACCATCTCGTCCTCATCGGCCAACATATGTGCTGCTCCTCTACGGTGTCCAGATTTCAATGCTAAAACCCTCAATCAAAGTACAATAGTGCAAAGTAAACCCAGAAAGTAAAAGGAAAAAAAATCTGATTTCAAATGAAGCTCTTGCCATGGAGAGCTTTTCCAAAAAGAAAAACAACAGCGACATGACCCTTCACATTCTGAAGAGCACCAATGGCTTCTGGGTCAGTTTTCAACTTGCCATTTCCATATATGTAAACCAGTTGAATGACCCGACACATCCAAACCCACCTTTCTCATGAAGACCCTAAAAGCTTATCTTTTTTTTTCTTGGGTCACTGAAGATACTTACTCCGATTCCATTATGGGTGTACTTGAATATCGATGGTTCAGATTACTGTGAATAATAAAGTTATGAACTTTGGGTATGTATTTGTAAGAAAGATTTGAACTTTTTGAAAAAAGTAAAAACTAATATCACAACACTCGTCAATCATCTTTCTAACATTTCATAACGCAAATTCTAGAACATAGAAAAATCAGAATGATATATTAGCTAAATATTCCCAATCAATTATATAAATTCACAACACAAAACGAAAGAAAATTATATATATGTACTCAAAATTACCTCGACCGGAAGAGCCATCATGGGGATCTTCCATGGCAATAAGCTTCTGGATGGGGATCACTGTTAGCTACTCTATCAGCTTCTAGGATCTTATTCCTGTCTGGTCCAAGAAAATAAGGCATTAAATAAGTCAAGTTAAGTATACTAAAGACACAAAAGGCAAGTACATATAGATATAACATGCATACACACCTACTATGTGCTGTTATGTTTTCTTGTTATTTAGTAATCCGAGCCCTCCTAGTTACTGGAGTATCTCCTATAGAAAATTCAAAACCCTTTCGTTTCACAGGTATTGACTGAGTGGCCAATGGTGTAGAAAATTGCCCAAAATCAACTCTTTTGTTATCCAGTAATGACGCTGGAGTAACATTTGGTGTGTTAAACTGAGTGAAGCCTGAAGAATAAACACAATTCATTAGCTCAAGGTGCACATAGATAGATGCATCAACCAGTTTAAAGTGTAGAAAATCAAACTCATATGTATTTTTCCATCAAAATTGCACCAAACCAGTTTGATGAAGCGACAAATTTCTAGTCCGAGTGTGTTTGATCTCAGAACACAATTGCAAAGGTCTAATAATCAGGCAAAAACAACAAGTATTGTTTAAACTGATAATCTAGAGCATGACAAGATCAAGATCCAAACCAAGCTTAACCTAGTAATCGTTTCAATTTTAAACTGTAAAATCAATCTGAAAACCTGAAGAATTTTTCTGTTGAGAAGTCGGAGATGCAGGCGGAGGAGGAACGATCAAGCTAGCGTTGTAAGCATTCATCACAATTTTCATCCTGTGCAATCAATTTTGAACCCTAATTTTCTCTTGATTCAATGTCAAGCTCTCTTGATCCAAAGTCACTTTATGCTTCTTTAGACATACGTAATCGTTTAACAGATCGTTAAGGGTCATCAAAGTATTCGGAACCTGCGAAATGAAAAAAAAAAAAAAAGAAACCCATAAATTTAAACTGAATAAAAAATAGCAAATGAAGAAATTCGTTTTACATACTTGGCGCAATGGGAATTTGGAAAGGAGAGACGAAGCTTCAGATCTAAAGAGAGTTTGTGTTTGTAAAATCTCTCCTTTATCTTGCTTTCTCTGTTTTTACCTTTTCGTACTTTCGCTTTTCTCTGTTTCCAGCTTGCTCGACGTTCGTCGACGGCAAAGCTCGGTGCACATTTTCGGAGAACATATAAAAAGAAGGAGAAGTAGATGGAAGAAGAAGACGTTAAACAAAGATATGAAAGAAAAACCTAAAAGGCAGATGGCTGTTGAGCCATAACACGATGATGAAATTTTTTAATGTGCGACTGTTGAGTTTGTTTTTGGACACGTGTTCTCTTCGGGAAAGAGTTCATGTACTTTCATGTAATAATAAAATCTCATATTTAGAAGAAAAAAATTTTATGAATCAAACAACTATAATAGTTACATATGTAACTTGATAGTTTGTTACACTGGGTAAATCTAGCATATAAGTATCTTGTTTGAGTATGGATTTGCCTTTTAGATAATTTATATACCAAGTTTTTGTTGTTGGTAAGACAACTGGATTTTTATTTCTTCATCATCATCATCAGATATGAAATCGGTAGTTAGGTTAGTCAACACATATTCATCACATTTGATACTCTAAATGTTACATGAGAGGTGTACTGGGTACCGTCTATTTTCATCTGGAATTCTTCTTCCATCACCAAATTTGTAGGCCAATGACTTGTTTTCGTAGTTTGTTTTTGTAAGTTCCACTATGTTAGTAATCTCTTCAAATGCTTACTATGAATTAGGAAAACACTACTACATTTTTGGAGATTGCTTCTTTCGATGTAAGTGAAAGAATTTAATATTTTGCCAACTGTCCGACCCGTTGTAGCTGCAGAACTGTGGCCAAATTATGCCGAGTTTGATACTACGGAATTACATAATATAGTGAAATGTAGTTTTGAAGGTATTGTTGCTACCAGTCCACTCAACAATATCTAAATCTTAAACTACATATTTAGCTAATGATCTTTATACCTTTTGACATGTCAAGTAGGGTGCAGATGCTCAAATGAAGAGAAGGCAGTTGACCGGCTTCCTGTTACGCTTATGTCTGAATGCATACAATCTGATGTTCAGACTCAGTCGATAGTCAAGCCCTCTTTTCAGCAAGATTCGATATCACCTTAATCACTTAACTCGACATCTAGCTGTTGTTCACCTTGAGTGTGTTTGTCGTCTGATTATGATATGCAAAGAGCTTGTTCAATTGCCAAGTGTGTTAGATGAAAAGACAGTCNAAAGACAGTTAATCAAGATTTCTTTGATAAATTGTCCTTCTGTTAAGAATTCTGAAACTGCTTAGAATTTATGTTCAAAGTAGAGAAATCAACAGATCATTGTTACAATCAGTAGCTTCATTTACAGATACTTTTCCTGGGCTGTTTGGGGTTTTCTTTGAATTCACTAACCACACTTCTACAGAGGGTAATATTGAAAGTCTTTCTCTAGCACTGGTAGCGGGTTTCTTTATCTTACCCAACTCATTTTCGACAAGAGCAGTGTATTTAATAATGTTCAGGAATGTGTAGCAGCTTCTATTGTGAACAATCTAGATGCCTCAATGTGGAAATATGATGTGTCCTTTTATAATTTGATACCTCTGCTTGCTTACTTCCCTCGGTCTGTCATTTACACGTTGAGATTCATTCAAGATCTCAAGAGACAACCACACCATTTCCATGAGCTGAGAGTTTAAGAGTCCGAAATCAATTATGTTAATGCAAATTCCTTTGTTGATTTTGTTTTTTTTTCTATCTACATAAGGAAAGGATCCCNATAATAAGATTTATATTTCCTTCATCAAATCAGTGGGTGGACAACCTCTTTAAGCAAAACATATCAATAATTTGATAAACGACCTCTGCAACGAACAAGGGTTAAGAAACGAAATCATAATCATGAAACCTGACCAAAGGTAGATGAAATGTTACATCGTTCAATAAAAAAAGTATTAAGAGTATAATAATCTATAAGTTTCACTTCTCAAGAACACAATCAATAATTCTGTGAAATTAAAGAGAGACAAATAAGAGTGAGATCATAACCTTGATATATCAGCCTCTGCACAGCCTCTCAGCATCCATGTTAGTTTCTTTGAACGCAGTAAAGATATCAGCGTCATAGTGATTACCCACAATTTCCTTTATGGAACAGATCATCTTCCTCGTTTTTTTTTATCAATTCCTATCACGAAACTACAGCCAGTTAAACACTATCATCATCTTCGACGAGAACGATCCCCGGATCAAATTACGCATATCAAAGGAAAGTGATAAATAAGATCGAAAACTTACAAGGAACGGTTTAATTTGGTGAATTAAGGAATTAATTAATTTCTTAAATTCTAAAATCAAATACGGCATTAGGGTTTGAAGTGCAGAGAAGAGGAGAAGAAGAAGCAAGAAGTACGGCGTAGATCATATTGCTTGACTACTTATATTCATGACTGTTAAGTATTTTAGGGACACGTGGCAACTTATTGAGAGACACGAGGCGTCTCTGGAGAGATCCCACCTCCTTTCATATATACTAGGGATTCCCGCGCTACGTGCGGGTCTTTTTGTATAAAATTTGATTATACTTTTTTGGAGAATTATATTATCGATAATGTTTCCACTTGCAGAATACCATTAACACATAATAAAGCTCGCCAAATAGTTGTATTATCTCGGAGTATTAGTTAAGAAAGAGCAATTCCAATTTGTGATGAGCTGAAGCTCTACAACTTTAATCTTAAATCTCAAGTTGTTTTCAAAAATGAACTCAAAGTTAGTTTGCCTTGTTTGTACGTATTGCAATTATTAATTCACGCCAAATCATTGGATTATAGGTGTAATGTAAGGTGTTTTGATTTTTAGTTCTCCATTTGAGGTGATATAGTTTAACAGATAATGACTTTGATTTTGTAATATATAGTTCTGCTGACTTGACGTGACCATTTAGTAAAAGTTAATGTGATTAATAAGGCTTTTTTATAGTATTTTATATATAAATTTTATCATGGTTAAACTTTAAGTAGTAAATAAAAATCATAATTAAAATAAATTATTAACAATGTAAAATATAAATCTAAACAAATTTATTGATTTACCATAACTTTTTCTCCATTTTTTTATAAATTCAAAAACATTTTGCATAAGAAAAGGTGTAAGAAGTTTTTACCACAACATGATACCAATAACTTACCATAACGTTTTTTTGTGTATAAGTAATTTCTATAGAAAAAATTGTATTCTAATACCATCGTTAATTTACGTTGTTATCATGTTTTTCAAAAAAGTTCCATTTTCAAAACACATTTTGGTACTACGTATTACGTAAGAGTACTAAAATGTTCGACTATATTTTTCACTTAAAGAAGTACTAAATAAAAATCCCACATGAAATGTTTTCTTAGTGAATTTTATATAACTAAAGCGAATATAATACAGTTTTTAATTTGTAGGAAGTTAAACATAATAGTCTATTTGATCGAAACACTAACTTAATATCTCTTGCATAAAATTATTTTTTCGAAAAGTGAAAATTATTTTAGTATTTATTTGATAATAAATTAACCATGATACAAAAAAAATCTATTCAAAAATTATAATATTCATTTAGTAAAAAACGTTTTCTAGATTTGAAAAAGTTGTTTTGGTAGCGGCATCGCGGATTGCGTGAACCTAATGATATCATCATGGATCATAATATTGATAGGTCTCACTGCAAAAACATAAACAAAACCCATGATATCAACATTTCAAAAAGATGGGTCTAAGGAAATGATCGTTCTTTGGGTTCCTTGTGAAACTAAGCTAAAACAAATATATATATAATTCTAATATAAATAAAGGTCTCTTCCTCTCATACTACTAAACTCAAATGAAAGGAATTTAAATAATTGAAATCCCTAAACTAAGTTGAGAGCACCCACTTATTGACAAAAGGACATGAACGCTGAGCCGATGCAGCTATCCGAGCAAGAAGGTGAAAGAGAATAGGACTTGTATAGTGAGCAGATATTGGGCCATGAGTTGGCATTTTTCTGCTGCTTTCCAAAAGAAAATGGAGGAAGTATGTGCAAGAGGAGAGCTCAAGAAACACACACATCTTCTAATCCAACAACTCATACAAATAAATGAAATAGAAGAGCTGTCAGAGAACGTCGTATAAGCTCAAAGTCAAACCTGAACTATGAACAGATCAGTAGAAAAAAAGATATATCCTTTCTCCAACATTACCTTGTCTTTCATGGCCATTGAACGTAGCTGGATACAATGTAGCAATTACTAAAACATGGGACCAACGGCTGACCAAGAAAGACACGAGAGAAGATTGAAGGTTCTTACAATTGGAATGACATTATATGCTTTCTCAGAGCATTTTTCTCTTGAAGATAGATCCTTTATGTGCGCATATAGGCTACATAAACATCTACCTACACACATATGCAGATAATTTTCAGCTNTGTGAAACTTAAAAAGAGGAAAATTTGAACATAAAGTCTTGTCAAGAACCGACCCTTTGTAGTGCTTCCCGAACATGCTCCAAAGGCGATGGAGTTTTTGACACATGCTGATCTAAAGTCTTCTTCAATAGCTACATATTAGGTACAAAAAGGTCACATAATAAGCTGCACTTTAGTATCAACAGATTTAATATATAACATATTATTTTACATTTTTACCAAGTTTGAACTACTTATTGGAAACAAAACGCTCT
>OVAV01002428.1:0-11231 GCA_900406375.1 Iberis amara
TATGCAGTAATAGTTTAGGATTAAATTCTTAACCTATCACTTATCATAGGAATTTCTCTACGTATGTGGAAGATTTTCCTTAGATTCCCATTTTCAAATGACATATTCTTTTTCTTTTATTTGAGAACAATTCTCATATTTCGATACCACTCAAGGAAATTTGATCAATTAAGCTTGTCCTTCTCAAGGACGGATTAAAGTGAAAATGAACTGTCAGGGTTTAACATCATTGTATCAAAATAATGGCGGATGTTAATATGATGTTCATGAAATTTGAGAAGTCAAAACATATAAGAAAACTCACACTAAACTCAAAACAATATTTTCCTCATATGATCATAGTGATCCAAAATCCTTATTTCACTAAAATCCGTGTGAGCTTTTGGCTCATCGCTTGAATATATAGTTCATTCCTAATTATATAAAATATAACTTTTGGTTGTGGATGACATCTTATGCCTTATCCAACCATATGTCTCTAAGTTCAAAACTATTTTGATGACTTAGTCAAATAAATCAATCTTTATACTCATATGGTAAACATTACCATCTGTCTTACTCATGTAATTGCGGACACCCTGCTTAGCAGGCCCATACACAACAAAATAATTCGTGACAGTTGACAAGATTGGAAAGTCATAAGATATTATATTAACTAAGGAAATAATTTTCACTTTATTTTATGTTATATTTAAAATTTATATCTAATATAAATTATCAAAATATAAAATTACATATCTAATATGTGTTAAATTAAATTACACAAATAATTGAATTTAATTAATCAAATTAAACTATCACTTTATATTTTAGGCGATTAGTATTAACTACATTTTATTAGCTCTAATCGGATCAGAACCTAAATTTAAAAGATTCATAATCGAATCAAAGGCTGGATGAGATCTTGCCGAAAAATCATTAATTATTACGAAACTCAATTTAAACAGAGGTTAATATTCAATTAAATATTCTCTAAATAGTCAATATGAAATCAATGCCACGCTGGTATCTCTTATACTAAAAGGGGCGATCCTCGATCTCTTGTTGCAACATTATTTACAAGGTGATATATAAAATACTGGCAAACCGCCTCAAGCGCTATCTTCCGGAGTTCATTGAACCCATCCAAAGCGCGTTTGTTAAAGATTAGTTCTTGCTCAAGAATGTTCTTCTAGCAACCGAAGTCGTCAATGGTTATCACAAGACATCTATCTCCTCCCGATTTACTCTTAAATTGGATATCTCCAAAGCTTTTGATACTATTGACTGGAATTTTTAGTTTTTCGGTATTGCAGGCTATGGAGTTCCCCGCTCGTTTCATTCAATGGATTCGTCTTTGTATTTCCACTGCGAGTTTCTCTATTTCTTTAAATGGCAAGCCAACGAGATATTTCCCAAGTTCTAGGGGAATTTGTCACGGTTGTGCCCTCTCTCCCTGTCTTTATGTCATTGCTACTAGCGTCTTATCGAAGCTTTTAAATGCAACTGTAGCGTCTGGTTCATTTTTCTACCATGCCCATTGTCGTCCTCTCGGTTTAACTCATCTTTGTTTTGCTGATGATATTTTGTTGTTTTCAGATGGTACTTCCACTTCCTTGTTGGGTATATTGGAGGTTATGGACATCTTTGGGAGAGCCTCGAGTTTAAAAGTCAATGTCCCCAAATCATCAATCTTCCTTCCATCCAGCGCCCCACTAGTGCTTCTCCACTTGATCGACTCTAGGTATCCGCTGTGATACTCTTCCAGTATGTTATTTGGGATTGTCATTGTCAACAAAGGGTCTCACCCTCGCGGACTAGGCTCCCCTTCTAGAACTTGTTCGATCTCGCATCCATTTTTGTTATTCGAAGCTTCTTTCTTTTGATGGTCTTCTACAGCTCATCTACTCAGTCCTTGTCAGTACCTTCAATTTCTGGTAGTCAGCGTTGAGGCTTCCAAAGTGTTTTCTTCACATCATCAACAACCTTTGCACCAATTTTTTTGTGGTCTGGCTTTGCGACAAAGTCAAACTAAACTGGAATGATGTTTGCACTGTAAGCTTGAGTAAATCCCCTTGAGGGTTCGATGGATTCCATTTGAATATATAATCAGAGTTATTACAGGTTTGTTACACAAAATCTGTGCATTCAAATTAGATCCTATTAATTAGTAATAGAATATATAACTATATTCTATCACCCTCCCGCAGTTGAAGCATCCGATGGTATGACGGTTAAGCTAGATATGAAGTTGGTAAAAATGGCTGACGGAAGACCTTTTGTGAAGATATCGGCATATTGAAGTGAACATGGAATATGAAAGACCCTAACTTCACCAACAACAACCTTTTCCCGAACGAAGTGAATATCCAACTCTATATGTTTTGTCCTCTGATGTTTTACTGGATTTGTTGCCAAGTAAACCGCACTGATGTTGTCGCAAAAAAATAACAGAGGCTTTGTGCAATGGGAGATGAAGTTCTTGCAACAGATTTCGGAGCCATGTCAACTCTGCAACGGAATTTGCCACAAATTTTTATTCGGCTTTGGAGCTTGACCTTGAAACCGTTTGTTGGCATTTAGCCGACCATGAAATTAGATTCGGACCTAGGAATATGCAGTACCCGGATGTTGAGCGTCGTGTGTCCGGGCAGCCTGCCCAATCGGCGCCCGAGTAGGCTGTTAGTTTGTCACAACTTCCCTTTGTTATTCTGAGACCGTGAGGTATGGTGCCTTTTATGTACATGATAATGCATTTTAATGCTTGCAGATGCTGTGTTCTTGGATCATGCATGAAGAGACACACTTGTTGAACGACATATGAGATGTTCGGGCGAGTGAAAGTCAAATACTGTAGAGCTCCGGTTAGAGACCTGTATTCCGTAGGTTCTGCGATTTTCTCCCCTGAAGTTGCAGAGAGATTTGACTTAATAGATGGGGTTCAGATGGGCTTACATTGAGACATATTAGAATGGGCTATGATATCCCGAGCATAGGCTTCTTGCGACAAAAATAGGCTATGTTTATCGAATACAACCTTTACGCCCAAAAAATGATGGGCCTGGCCCAAGTCCGAGATAGGAAACTCTTTCTTCATCGATGAGATAATGTTATTGAGCAGAGATGTAGAAGACGCTGTCAATATTATATCATCGACGTATAGTAGTAAGAACGTTGTACCCATATTTTGCTTGAAGATGAACAGAGAAGAATCCGCCTTGTTGGGAACGAAACCAATTTGAGTGAGATACGAAGCTATGCAAAAATTCCAAGCTCTAGGTGCCTGTTTTAAACCATAAACAGCTCGTCGGAGTTTGCATACATGTGTCGGCAGATTCTTGTCAACAAAGCAAGGGGGTTAAAATATGTATACTGTTTCATCAAGTTTGCCGTGGAGAAAGGCGTTCTTGACGTTGAATTGATGGACAAACCAATTTTGTGAGAGAGCGATTGAGAGGACAATGCGGATTGTAGCAGGCTTCACAACCGGGCTAAAAGTCTTAGTAAAGTCAATTACATGTTCCTGAGATTTGCCATTCTCTACAAGACGCGCTTTGTGGCGGATAATTCTTCTATATGCATCAAATTTATGTCTAAAAAGCCACATTGATCGCACAATATTAGTATTGGGCGGTCTAGGTACTAATTCCCAACTCTTTGTTTCAATCATAGCATCAATTTCATCTATCATTGCTTTTTGCCAGTTTGGATCAGAATAAGCCTTAATATGGCTATTTGGGATATGTGATGATGCGGTGGAGAGGAGAGTGAGGTATTGTTTTGGTTTTCTGATGCCAGAATTTGCGCGGGTTACCATTGGATGAGATGGAACCACGGGCAGAGCTGGAGATTGGAGTTGTGGAGGGGGAATAGGTGGAGTGAGAGGTTGTTCAAGAAGATTTTTATGAAGAGTGGACAAAGCAGGTTCAAGCGTTGATTGGTGAGGTGGTTTTGAAACTGGTTTTTGAGCTTTTGGGAACAGGTTCTCATCAAAGTAAACATGGAGAGATATGATGATTTTGTTTGTTTTAAAATCGAGGCACCTATATCCCTTATGGTGGGTCGGGTAGCCTACGAAAAAACAAGGAGTAGATCTTGGTGCTAGCTTATGAAGAGAGGAGTTGTTTAAGTTTGGAAAGCATAAACAGCCAAAGACTCTCAAGTGAAAGTAAGAGAGTTTGCGATTAGACACCCTGGTGAAAGGGATTTGATTGTCTATGGCCGAAGAAGGTGTGATGTTGCGAATGTGTGCAGCAATATGTGAGGCTTCTACCCAGTAGGAATATGGAAGATGAGCTTGAAAAAGAAGAGCCCGAATGGAGTTGGTTAAGGTGCGGATCATCCTTTCGGACTTACCGTTTTGTTGTAAGGTGTGAGGGCAAGAGAAGCGAACAATGATACCTTGATTAGCAAAATATGTATGAAATTGATCATTGTCTTATTCGCCGCCATTGTCGCATTGGGATGTTTTAATCGATGTATTAAATTTTGTTTGAACATATTGTGAAAAATGAACAAACTTGGAAAATACATATCATTTTCGTCTAAGTGGATAAACCCAAACGAATTGGGAAAATTGATCTAATAATAGAAGAAAATATTTGATGCCACTTAAACTTGGAACTAGAGATGTCCAAACATCGGAATGAATAATTTGAAAAGGGTGTGAGACATGAGTTTGAGAAGAAGAAAAATGTCATTTTAAATGCTTGCCCAAAGACATGATTCACAAGTTTTATCAGATTTATTTGCAGACATGAAAATAAAATCAAAATAATGAAGAGACTTTGTTGCCGCATCGCTGATGTGCCCAAGCGTCGATGTCAGAGAGTTGGAGTGGAAGCCAAATGAAGAAGGAGCCTTATTAAGATGAGGTGGTAGAGAGTAAAGATCACCGAAACTATCACAGCGGAGCAGAAGATTCTGTGTTTGGAAATCCTTCACATAAAATCCAAAAAGGTCAAATTGAACAGAATAAAGATTATCTCTACTAAATTTGCGAACATATATGAGATTTTTGACTATTTGGGGAGCAAGTAAAATATCGTTAAGATGTAAAGGTTTTGAAGGGGACTGAATAGATGTGGAGCCAATACTGATTACGGGAATGGAAGATCCATTGGCGACAATGACAGATTGGTTGACATTACGAGAGAAAGTAGAGTTAAGAATACTTGTACCGGACGATAGGTGAGACATTGCTCCAGAATCCATGTACCATTCCGCTGTAGGATCTTGCAAAGTCTCGGTGGAGTATGCTTGCGTATACTGTCCTGGTTGAGAGTTATTCAGTTGCTGCGGATGAGTCTGTTGGCAATGATTATCGCTGTGGAATTGTTGTGGAGCTTGGTATTGTTGCTGGAGCCATGGAGGATAATCTGAAGCCCATGGGTTGAATTGTTGTTGTTGAATCCATGGTGGTGGAGTAGACCAGAACTGGTTTTGATGTGAATAACCTGGGTTTCCTCTGCCACGCGATCGATTCCCTTGTCTTCTGTTGCCTCAATAGTTGTTGTTGCCACGAGGATGACGAGATCGAGGCTGGACAGTGGTCGGTTGAATCACCGACAGTGCAGTTGACGAGGAAGAGTCATCTTTATGCAGGACCTGAGGTGTCTTGAAGCTTCGTTTAAGGCGAGTTTCTTCAAGTTCAAGCATGGATTTTGCGTTTTCGAAAAAGGGAAATGGCTCCTTGTGATTTATCACGTTGATTATGTTATCATATTTCTCATTCACGCCGTTGAGAAGGTAAACGACTAGAGTTCGTTCACTTACTGGAGCATCCACATTGGACAGAAGATCCGTGATTGATTTTAATTTTTGTGTGTAGGCTTGAATGGAGAGGTCTCCGATTTCAATTTTACGGAGCTCATTGTCCAAATGAATTGGTCTGGCTTCATTGTTGTTTTGAAAATGATTCTCGATACGGAGCCAGAGATCACGTGACGTTCCACCGGTTTGGAAGCTTGCTCGGAACAAGTCTGTTGACAAAGTTCCATAAATCCACAGCTTCACAAGACCGTCATGTTTGTGCCATGCTTCATCATAAGGGCCGGTGGCGGTGATGGTGCCTTCAAGGTGTCATTTGACATCAAAGGTAAGGCAGTGGGTGAGAAATAATTATCTCCAAGCATCATAGGTGTGTTCATCCTGATCCAAAGTGATCGGAATGTGAGACTTGATTTTGGTAACACCATAAGCGCATTCAACATTGTTTGCCATTGAAACGAAGAATAAAGAAGTGAGGAAGAAGAAAAAGAAGAAACGTAGAAGAAACGAAGAGAGAGATATCAAGAAGAAGGCTTTGATACCATGTAAGATTGAGTAAATCCCCTTGAGGGTCCGATGTATTCCATTTGAATATATAATCAGAGTTGTTACAGGTTTGTTACACAAAATATGTGCTTTCAAATTAGATCCTATTAATTAGTAACAGAATATATAACTATATTCTATCATGCACGCCTAAAGATGAAGATGGTCTGGGTATTCGTCGCATGGAGGTCACTTCTTCCCTATGGCGTGCATGGACGAGACAATATCTTCTCCGCGATACAACCTTTTGGAACGCTCCTATCAACTCACGTGGCTCTTGGATGTGGCGCAAGCTACTCAAACTGCGTTCACTGGCAACTCAGTTCCTCACTTTGGATGTTTGTGATGGTTGCTCAACCTCATTATGGTTTTACTCTTTGTCCCCTTTAGGTCCTTTGCTCTTTGGTTGTAGGTAGTAAATGTGATAGGTCTAGAATTTAATCCTAAAACTATATTGCAGAGAACAGATCACTATAACACAGTAAATGGTCGAATCCTCAGAGACCAAACAGCACGACTTTCAGTTTAATTTCAAATCAAACTAAGGTAGAATAAAAAGATTGTTGTAACTGAATTAAAGCAAATAACCGTAATTAAAACAAATTCAATCAAATATTAAAAAGCATCAGGCAATAGGCAATCCACATGTAGTCAAGTTTAAAAGTCAGGTTATCATGCAAGGATTTTCTTTGAAAATAGTTCTCAACTCATAAGACATAAACTAGACTAATCTTCTCCTAAAGTATTAGATCCCTATGTTCGAATTACTAAGGACAAACTCCAGCCGTATTTAGATAATTCAAACATGTATTACAGTTCAGATTCGATAAGTTCATAAACCCCTAAAACAATACTCCCGCAAGCAAAGGCATTTACTCATCTAGATTAGGTCAGATCTCCAAACCAAATCCCTTTGTATTTATCAATCTAATTTCAATGAACTAGTTAGCTACTCTAATTCATGCATTAAGATCAAATCTAGACTGATAACTTAACAAATTTAATCTCTTTATAAATAACCCTAACAATCAAATTTCCCTGAGAAAATATATAACCTAACTATGGAATTACTCAGACATTGACAAGCAAACACAAATCAACATCAAAGAAGAACTCATAATCATAAAACAAAATAGATTTATGAATATAACGAGGGTTCAAAGAAACTTCTCTCAAATACAGAGGTTCAAGACCTTCGTCTATCTCAGTAAAAACTAGAATATAATAAAACGTGATTTGAAAATAAAACAAGCACAAGGCTTATATAGTACTAAGAAAATGGGAAAACCAACATAAAAATAAAGGATAGCCTTGAGGACCAATTCTGCAAATTTTGAAAATCTTCTAAAAATTCTCGAGTGAGGAGATCGATCGATCTCTCAAGTCTGATTTCTCTCTGGTGCTCATTCGGTGATTCCGGAGGATTTCTGGAAGAGGAGATCGATCGATCCTCAGGCCGAACGATCGATCTCTCTACACATGCTTCTTTTGCGAGACAACTTGACAGTCTTTAAAATTGTCATAACTCTTGATTGCACCAATGGATTGACTTCAAACCACTTCCATATGAATGCTAACTCATGTGGATATCTTGTGTAAAAATTTTAGCTTCATCCATCCATAGGAAAATCTTCAAACATTTGTAAACTTTTGACTTTTCTGCCGGACTATGTCAATTTGTATTTGTTTTGTACAGAAATCCATCTTTTTGTTTCAGAACGACCCAAACACCTAGAAACCTGTAAAAGATACCAAATTGCAAGGGAAACATTCGGATAACGCTTAAGAGCAAACATAAATGCTCACTAGAAAGCGTTAAAACAGAGTAATATCAACAGGTGTCCGTGAGGTAGGCCTCCCTCGTCACACCTCCGTCTCTGATGCGGCTACAGCAACACATTGGCGCCTTCGTTGGTCGTTGAATCTTGCATCTATCTACCACCGGTCACACTCGGCTATCGACAAGATCCTCTCAAGCTCTCTCCAAAGTCCACGATTTATCATATCCGGCGCAAGCGCAATGACCGGAATCATAGACATCCTCATCGCCCCTTTACTCACATTCCCTCACACATCACTCGCACCATAGCTGATCGCATCAAGAGTCTTCAATATGGTCCCAACTTGCATCTCCACACTCTAGCTCAACATTGGCATCTTCTACATGGTTAAAGGCTCATTTTGTTCCCTATCTGCTTTACATATCCTTCCATCTCAGTTCTTTCTTTCTGCTGGGTGTGAGATAAGTACTCTTTTTTCTGGCTTGAGTTTTGTCCTACTGAATTTTCTAGAGTCAGCTTTTAATGAGGCTTCACTCCACTCTTCCCCTCCGCATGTGTTACTCTCTTTTGGTTTTTATTTTTTATTTCTCAACCTTTTGTAAATAATACTCTCTTTGTTGATTAATAAATATAACTTTTTTAAAAAAGAATATGCATTCAATCATGCAAAGCCTATGAAATCACAGAGAATATGTGTTGCTTTTTAAATCAAATATATGCAAAATAATTATCTATCCCTAATTATTTTCATTATGCACAGAATATGCATTCAATCATTATGAGACGTAATCACAGATTATAAACATCTAGCATATACCGATTAATTATCTATCAATTATAATAATCAACATCAACATGGAAAACAAAGATATATATTTTGTAAATCAAATATACATAAAATTAGGTTTAGTTTCACAATTATACATGCAAGCTTTGATAACAATGTTATAATTCGTACCGTTTATAGGGTTTATAAATAATAATTACGAATTCATTTCCTAGAATACGTCAAATATTGAATTAAATCAATGTCATTAGTTTATGAATATGCAGGGATGTTTCGCAACTAAAAAATCAACTGAAGTAAATCGAGGTGTTGAAGCACTCTGAATGTTTTGCCTCTACTGGTATCACACAAACTGGATCGATTGGAATACTAGTGCCGCAGAGATTGGATCCCAATGTTTCAAACAAATTATTTGTTTGCTATGTTTAAGGTTCGATGAGAAAATTTAGTATCTCATCAAAAGTCGTTATGCATCTTTATATGATAGGTTCACATAACCTAATACACTTAAGACTAATTGGCCAAACCCACTCCATATATGCACGTGACATATGACAGTCACTCCTAATACGGAAGATTATAACTTGGTCTTCACGTGCATGCATATATGTATATCTTATATACATAATATTTTATACTAATTAAATGCAGATTTAAAAATATACAAATATATAATGTATAACATATATTATATAATTAAACCCAACATATTATATTAATCTAGACTGTTTAGGTGTGTGACTCTATATGATCGCATAATATTAGCAACAGACTTTTAAAACCATTGATTATAAGAGGTTTGTAGCAAAACGTTATGAGTGTTAAGCCTCGACAATACAACTTTAACTAAAATATGTACAAATGATTTCAAGGCATTCTCAACACTACGTTGCTAAAGGTTCTCCTCTATGGATTGTACAAATTATCTAGGAAGAGAGATTGCTATGTTTCTTCTCCCTACCTTTTTCTTTTGGTGATCAGTTTATCCTTCTTGATGTTGGTCTGTTGTTTTGATTGGAGTCATTTTTGGTAGGTTGCAATTGATGGCCTTCTTTATGGCCCTTTATGGGGTGGTTGTAACCGAACCTTGACTTCAATTGTTTATATCACATTGACTATAAAATAATAGTACAAATATCGAGAATTAGACTTTAACAATATAATATATCAAATGCNCTTCAAAATTTGATTATAAAACAATAGTACAGATATCCAAAATTAGTCGTTAAGAATATAATATATCAAATGTGATTTGAAAATACTATTTCAACTGTTAGTTACCTTGCAAATTGGAGAATGATGTTATATATCACATTCACATGCTAACCATTGACTAAATAAATAAAATATTTATCTCAACATGAGTGATGTGTCATATGTCACATGCTATCCATTGGCTAATTAAACAAAATACCCCTCTTGCTTTTCTCTGTAATATCTCCGCCAAGTTCCGTTCACACTAACGAGTCTTGTGGTTATATAAACACACACCCACGCACCAAATTTGAATAAAGTAAGAGCAAAAGATTTGAGAAAACAATAAAAGATTCCAAAATGAGAAAAGAATCTCATGTTATCGTTTTGCCTTTTCCAGGACAAGGCCACATAACTCCAATGTCTCAATTCTGTACACGTTTAGCTTCCAACGTCCTTAAGGTCACACTTGTCTTCGTCTCCAACGAAACCACTCCACCGTACAAAACAGATTACGACTCCATCACTGTCTTCACCATCGTTAATGGCTTCCAAGAAGGTGACTACATGGAAAGAGTAAAAACAAACGTCAAGATTCAGTTACCTGAGTTGATAAAAGACATGAAACTGTCAGGAAACCCTCGTAAGGCTCTCGTGTACGATTCTATCATGACATGGCTCTTTGATATAGCTCATGGTCATGGTTTGACCGGTGCCGTCTTCTTCACGCAACCTTGGCTTGTCTCATCTTTTAACTACCATGTTGTTAAGGGCTCCTTCACTATACCGTCTACAAAGTACGATCACTCGACGGTAGAATCTTTTCCTTCGTTCCCGGATGCTTATTGCGAATGATTTGCCGTTTTTCTCTGTGAATCGTCTTCTTCCCCTGATTTGCTGAAGATTTTGATCGATCAGCTCTCAAACATTGATCGAGTAGACATATATAGTATTGTGCAATACTTTTGATAAATTGGAGGAAAAGGTACAAAGTTATATTCATATAACAACCATGTACATGTTTTCTACGTAATTCTTTAAAGACTAATTTCATAAAATACAATAAAAATAATATCGTATTCGAAAAATACTATATACTTCCAATTATTCCAAAAATAATATAAAAATATTTTGTTTTGCTAAAAATACCACAAAATTTTAAAAGTTTAAAATTA
>OVAV01002430.1:0-11230 GCA_900406375.1 Iberis amara
AGGAGAATTGGAAGAAGAGGTATACATGTACCCTCCTCCTGATCTTAAAAGTTCATTGGCTCAAGGAAAGGTCCTTAGGCTCAAGAAAGCCATTTATGGGCTCAAGCAATCACCAAGGGCATGGTACCACAAATTGAGCTCAACCTTGATAACAAGAGGTTTCAAAANAAAGGAGATCACACCCTCTTTACTCTACAAAGCATAGAAGGTATGATAGTCATTCTCATTTATGTTGATGATATTATCATCTCTGAGAATGACAAGGTAGGAATCCTAGCTACTAAACAGTTTCTGAAATCTGTTTTTGACATTAAAGACCTTGGAGAACTAAAATACTTTCTTGGGATAGAGGTTTGTAGATCTAAAGAGGGACTACACCTATCACAAAGAAAGTATACTCTTGATCTTTTGAATGAAACAAGGAAGTTAGGAACAAGGCCAACAAAGACTCCTCTAGAAGAAGATTACAAAGTCATAAGAGAAGGGGAGATTGAAGACAAGCCATTTGAGGATCAACACCGATATAGAAGGATGGTTGGTAAGCTCATCTACTTAACTATTACAAGGCCTGATATTTGTTTTGCTGTGAATCAGGTTAACAAGCATATTCAAACTCCCAAAATGCATCATTGGGGCATGGTTGAAAGAATTCTAAGATACCTAAAGGGAGCTCCTGGACAAGGTGTATGGATGGGATGCAACAAGAATACAGAAATTGTTGGCTATTGTGATGCGGATTGGGCTGGAGATCGAACGGATAGGAAGTCTACTACAGGCTATTGTACATTCATTGGTGGGAATTTGGTGACTTGGAGAAGCAAGAAACAGAAGATAGTATCATGTTCGAGTGCTGAGGCAGAATATAGAGTAATGAGGAAGCTTACAAATGAGCTTGTTTGGCTAAAGGTTTTGCTAAAAGATTTGGGCATTGAGGTGAAGACACCAATCACCATACATTGTGACATTCAAGCAGCAATCCATATTGCATCCAACAATGTGTTTCATGAGAGGACTAAACACATAGAAGTGGATTGCCACAAGGTTAGGCAAATGGTACAACAAGGAGTCATCCTTCCATATTATACAAGAAGTTCTGATCAATTGGCTAATATTTTCACCAAGGCAGCAAGTTTAAAGGTGTGTGAGTTCATTCATGGACTCACATCTCTTCATCAAGAGTAGAAGACCCTTACTATGAAGCTTATACTCTATTTCCCTCAATGGGTTTTGTCCCAAAGGGTTTTCCCATTAAGGTTTTTAATGAGGTAGGTTTCATAGTTCCAAGCTTAGCCATTCATCATGGTTAAACTTGAGGGGGAGTATTGAATTAAGAATAAAAGATCATAACCATAGAAGGAAAATATTGAGATAAAGACAAGTGTTATTCAGCCAGAAATCAGATTGTGCATCAAACCAACTTTGGTTTTCTTAATGATTGAATGTAGTGTGCCCAAAATGAAGTTTAAAGCTTCTAGAAGTGTTATTCAGGTCAATATAACCGTTGCAAATAAAGGTGATAATAAACAGCTCTTGTACTTGCCTTTGGAAGTGTGCAGCTTCTTCTACAAGCTTCTTTCTCTAACCCTTTGTAAAATCTGCTGGATAATAGCTTGTATTCCCTTTAATTTTCTCTTTGTATTGATTTAAATGTGTTGTAAGTCAACACTTGAGTAATAGAGAAAAATATATCTCTCTTAACTTCATTTTCGTTTCTCCTTCTCTCCCAATCTGTTCTTCATGTTCTTCATCATGTTTACTCTCAAATCTCACTAAATCTTACAAACACAAACCCATAAATTTATGAACCAACCCAGAAAACGAAGTGAGCATGATATTCATGATGATCAATCTTAAACTATCAGGTTTGCACAAGATTAAAAGGTAAAAACGAAGTCGATCTCTTATGCAATGATCAACAATCTAGAAAGCTCAAGAACACAACCTAGAAATGAAGAAATCGAACCCAGAAATTGCAGAACATAGATTATAATTATGCACCAGATATTCGTGATTCCTAAGCTAAAATAAGCATAAATCAATAGGAATCATAAACAGAAACATGATTTATTGAAAGACATTGGTTTGATCTTCCATGAAAATTCAAAGCAAAATACAAGGGGAAAACCTAAGAGAAGATGACAAAATAAAAGATAAGTTTGAAAGAAGGCGAGTTTAGTGTTTATATAGTGGTTTAGGAAAACCCTAAACCACTAAATGACAAACAATTAAGATTTCACATGGTTTAGCTCGGTTTGTGGCCGAGTCAGTAAACCGAGCTGAGATTAGCTCGGCCACAAACCGAGTTCATTAGCCAGTCTGGTTTAGTCTTGGTCTTCGGATGATGTTAAGCTCGGTCATAAACCGAGCTAAATGGTCGAGTCGAGAAGGTTTTGATCGATGGGAAATGCTTGGCTCGACAATTAGCCAAGTGCTATGGCCGAGTGTGAAAGTCTTGATGCAGCTGGAACGTCTTGGCTCTGCCATAAACCGAGTTCTATGGCCGAGTCTGAAATATCTTGTTCTTGGATGTTCCTTGGATCGACTACAAACCGAGTTGAATGGCCGAGCGGAATACTTTGGTTTGGCTGGGAAATCTTGTGTCGACCATTAGCTGAGTGCTATCGCTGAATGTGAAACATCTTGATTTGGGATGGTCCTTGGCTCGGCTACAAAGCAAGCTGGATGGCCGAGTCAATGCCTTGGTGAATCCTGAAATTTCTTGGCTCGGCTAGAAACAGAGTCGCCTAGCCATTTTAACACTCCTTTCCCTTCTCATTGATTCCATGGTCACAAAATGCTTCTTAAGTACCTGAAACACCTCCAATATGCACATATATGCAATGCTAATGCAAAGCTACTCTAATCATGCAAACTTACTAAGAAAGTCTATGAATGCAACCTATTGATAACAAAATGATCCTAAAAATGATGATAAATTTATTCCTAAAACATGTAAAATACAGAGACATCAACTCCCCAAACTAATTCCTTGCTTGCCCTCAAGCAAGTAATTCATAAGCCTTGAGTAGAGGTTTGAAAGTGGAACTCAGAACCAAAATGTGCTGATAAATTAAATGACGTCAATGTCCAAGTTAATAATTATAGAATGCAATCCAATTTCATCTTACTTAAACATCTTAGCCATACTCATCAACGCTAAATTCAGATCAATTCTAACCTATACATGCATTCAAATCCATTTATCTCTTTAACATTCATGAAGCAAAAATCATGGATCAAGCTATGCACATTCACTGAACTTATTTGGCTAAAGGACTGGTTAGGAGACAAAGATGGTCCCTTCATGCAATGGTTAACATTTTTAGAATAAGGATCACTCAAAAGATAATGAGCTTTAGTAGAATGCTAAAGATAAGAACTAATAGATGCATAAAAAATAGAATCCCATCTACCCAGAATTATATAAGCTAATACCTTCCTATTTCTAAACCAAATGGCATATCCTATTTCTACCCTTTTATCCCAAAACAATTATCTTAGCTCATATTTCCTTTTTCATCTTTTTTTTTACAAATCCTAGGAGAGGTTTCTTTCTTTATCGACTTCTAACGGATTGGTGCTTTTCTGATTTTAGCGTATATGGTTTCTATTTCTTTTCATTCTTTATTAACTTCTTAGGCTTTTTCCTTTTCTTTTTCATTTCTTTCTGTTTTTGCACAAAACCATGCTTTTCATTTCATTATCCCAAATTCTTTACTAGACTATTCTATTTCCTTTTCTTTTTCTTTCCTCTTCTAAAAACTCAAACCAATTCTTTTTTCAATCATCCAAAATACCCAGAATCCCACTAGTCCTATCTAGTCCAAAAAACGTGAACTAGAACTACATGAAATTTCATTCTTGTCAGCTCAAACATGAGACTTTCTACCAAGCTCATTCCAGGAAAAGACCTTACACTCAGTAATAGATACATGGCTTGAAAGAAAGCTGGTTTAAGGTGGGAAATCTACTTGGACTAAAAAGAGCGGAAAAATGGTGAAAGATAATCCAAGTATGTATATAGTATCCATGTGTTCAAATCCAATGCATAAACATGATAATTACATGTCAAGTTCAGATAAACTTGAGAACACAACATGCTTCAAAAAAAAAAGGTCATGCAATTTCACATTCCAAGCATGGTTCATCCTTAGTTCAAACTTAATTAGAATGCATTAGACAATTAATAACTAGGGCATTGCATTATCTAGTAAAACAACATATTTACAAGGCAATAATCATCTTAGTTCCCTATGCAAGTGAAAACATCCCTACCAAGTCTAAATGCAATCCTAACATGTTAATGCAACTATATGAACACTCCTTTGAAAAATAAATAAAAATTAATTTTCAGAAAATTTTCAAATTTTTATGGTTTTATATGCCTTAGATGCAAATTTTGAAATAAGAAAACAAACACAAATACTTTAGATGCCTCCTAAACCCTCCCCCAAACTTGAATTACACAGTCCCTTGTGTAATAAAAATTCAAAGGAGTGTTCAAGAGATAAAACAAACAAACACACATTCAAAAGAGCAAATAAACATGCAACGGATTATACAATGGTGAAATGGGGTGGACCTCAGTCTTGAGTGAAGAAGGAGGAGATGTGATCGTTCATAGACTCCTTAGTGTAAGTTGGTACAAAGCTAAATTCAGTGTGGTGGGGTCGCTCAAAATCGAGTCTAATATCAGCTCTAAAGTCTCCAGATTATGAATTGTGCTTCTTCCTCCTTTGGGTTAGTGTCGCCTTCATAAGAAGAGTGCCGGTGTTGCTGCATTGGTGTAGCACGCTTTGGACCAATGCTGGTGGAACCACTCCTTGCGAGAACACTTGGTGATGGAAGTTGCACTTGCTTTGAAGGGCTTGATTTGTTTAGCCTTGCAGTTAGGTTCTTGATTTGAGCACCTAAATCCTTGAATGAGTTCTTTATAAACTTATCTTGAAACTTTTGCTATTTTGGAGCAAGCCAATGTGCTTGTGAGCTTCGACCAAGGTCTTGCTTTTACCAGTCTTTGAAACCTCTTAAAAATAGTAACACTCTGGTTCTTCCATCTTTTCATCAATTGAAACAAGTGGGTTCTCATCTTCTTCTTCCTCTGAATAGTAGATCACATCTTCATTTGGTTGGAAATTAATGTTTTCTCCCAATTTGATAGTGGTTATGGAAGAGTTGGGGACTAGCAGTCTTGATTCGCCCAAGTTTGGATGGACAAACTTATATAGCAGCTTAGGTTCAGAGCCTTCATGCTTCACCAACTTCTTCAAGGTCAAGCAAATGGTGCAATGGAAACATCTAGGAACTCAAGGGTGAATTATTTGGACTCCTCATTCAACGCCATCTATGCAAAGATTGAAGCTTTGAACTCAAGGTGAATTATTTGGAGAACAAATCTGCTTCTGCTTCTACTTCCACTCAAAAGCTCACTGGCCAACTTCCCGGAAAAGCTATACAGAACCCAAAGGAAATTGCACATGCCAACCACATAGGCCCCCCGACCTTCAACAAATGCCTATGTGATTTAGGAGCATCCATTAACTTGATGCCTCTCTCCACTGCCAAGAAGTTGGCATTCAATGAATTTAAAGCTTCTAATATAACTCTGTTGTTGGCAAATAGATCTATTAGGCAACCTCATGGGATTCTGGAGAACTTTCCTATCAAGACTGGGAGTGTAGAGATACCCACAGACTTTATGTTGTTGGATATGGACAAGGAACCAAAGGATCCATTGATCTTAGGAAGACCATTGTTAGTTACAGTTAGCGTTGCAATCAATGTCAAGAAAGGAAACATCGGATTGAATATGGGGAAAAGTCTCAAGATGATCTTCAACATCAAGAACAACATGAAGAAACCCACAATTCAAGGTCAGCTATTCTCTATCAAGGAGACAAATGAGGGGGATCTTGAAGATGGGTACTCAAGCAGTGATTCACTGGAGAATGATATGATTGGGGACTTAACCCAAGTCTTGAAACATAAAGAAGCCTTTGCGGATGCTAAAGAGCCTAAATTAGAAGTTATTGCAGAATCTGAGGAAAGCAGGAAATTGGAGTTGGAAACTAAATCGAGACTTAGGCTATAAACCACCTTAGCAACCGACTTCAGACAAAATTTCTTCAGAAGACTTGTTTGAACCTAAAGCTCCAACAATGAACCTAAAGAGTGGTGATCAAGTGCTTCTACTCAATCCAAAGCTCAAGCATTGTCCAGGAGAGGTGAACTAAAAATGCTCTATGAAACTTCATAATTAATGAAGTTCTACCTGATGGAATACTCATACTGGTTGGAGAGCTTGTTAAGGATTTTGAAGTGAATAACCAAGAAACCACACCAAACATGGGCGGTTGGATAAGTCCAGGAGGAAAGGTTGGTGAAAGAACCTCGGTTCTCTTTGGAGAGCCGTCTCAGAGTTTATAGAGCTTAAATAGGAAGTCAAGCTTAGAAATTATAAACAAGCTCACTTGGGAGGAATTTCTATGTCTATCCTTGTACATAAAAATCTTTTAGTTCTTGTTATCTTTTTAATAAATTTCAGGGGTTTTGATCTGTTTTGATAGGTGAGATATTAAGTTGAGCATTGGATGGATGGCAAACAAAGGAATGCATGGACAAATGATGAAACACATCTGGACCAGCTTGAAGTGGACAAGTAACTTTTTTCTAAGCACTCCAGCCACCTTCTTCATTCAACCTAAATGGAGTACCACTGCAAACCTTTCATTGTATATACCATAGCATGTTTCTTTTGTTTGTGGTTTTGATCCTTAACTCTTTATTACACAAGGGACTGTGTAATTTAAGTTTGGGGAGGGTTTACGAAGTATCGAATGATGTTTATTTGTTTTCTTATTTCAATTTTTGCATCTAAGGCATAGAAAACCATAAAAATTTGAATTTTTTTTCAAAAATCAATTTAAAAACAAAGTGTTCATGCAGTTTCCATTGGCATTTTAGATTGAGTCTAGTATTGTTTCATATAGGTTGTTTGCATTTGCATAGGGATTAGGATGTTTGGAACCTTGTAAATGTGTTGTTTTATTAAATGATCTCAATGCCAGTTATTAGTTGTCTAGTGCATCCTAATTAGGTTTAAACTAAGACTGAACCATGCTTGAAATGTGAAATTGCATGATCTTTTCTTTTCTGGAGCATGTTGTGATCTAAGTTTATCTCTACTTATTTGAACCTGAACTTGACACTTAATTATCATGTTTATGCATTGGATTTGAACTCATGGATAGTATATACATATCTGGATTATTTTTTACCGTTTTACCACTCTTGCTAATCCAAATAGATTCTCCACCATTAACCTAACTTTCTTTCAAACCATGTGTTATTACTGAGTGTAAGGCCTTTTCTGGAATGAGCTTGGTAGAAACTGTTAGGTTTGAATTGATAGGAATAGAATCTCATGTAGTTCTAGTACACACTTTTGGACTAGATAGGACTAGGTGGGATTTGATTCTAGGTATTTTGGATGATTGAAAAAAGAAATGGTTATGAATTCTTAGGAGAGGAAAGAAAAAGAAAAAAAACATAATAGTCTAGTATAGGATTTGGGGCAATGAAATGTAAAGCATGTTTTGTACAAAAACAGAAGAAAATGAAAAAAGAAGAGACAAAAGCCTAAGAAGTTATGAAATAATGAAAAATAATAGAAACCATAGGCGCTAAAATCAGAAAAGCACCAATCCTCTAGAAGTTGGTAAAGAAAGAAACATCTCCTAGGATTTGTAAAAGAAAAGATGAAAAAGGAAATGTGAACTAAGATGATTGTTTTAGGCTAAAAAGGGTAGAAATAGGATCTCTCATTGGGTTAGAATTAAGAAGGCTGTTAGCTTTGAAGTTTTCGGGTAGATGGGGTCCTATTCTTGTATGCATCTGAGTGTTCTTACCTTTAGCATTCTGCTAAACCTCATTTCCTTTTGAGTGATCATTATTCTGAAAATGTTAACTATTGCATGAAAGGACCAGTCCTTTAGCCAAATGAGTTCAATGAATGTGCATAATTGGATCCATGGTTTTTTCTTAATGAATGTTAAAGAGATAAATGGATTTGAATGCATGTGTAGGTTAGAACTGACATGAATTGAGCTTTGATGAGTATGTGTAGGGTTTTTAAGTAAGATGAAATTGGTTTGCAATTTAGGACTATTAACTTGGACATTGATGTGATCTAGTTTACAGCACATTTTGGTTTTGAGTTTCCATTTTCAAACTTCTTTTCCAAGATATGGAATTACTTGCTTTAGGGCAAGCAAAGATTAAGTTTGAGGGAGTTGATATCTTTGTATTTTACATGTTTCAAGCATTCATTTCTCATCATTTTACTTATGTTTTGTTGACAATATGTTGCATTCATAGTGCTTATTAGTGTATTTGCATGTTTAGGATAGTTGTGCATTAGTGTTGCATACATGTTGCATTTTGAAGGTTTTCAGGTACTTAGGAAGCTATTGGAACATGCATGCACTGGAGTGGACAAGGAGCTCGGTCGGGAACCACCTCAGGAGCTTTCTCTTCATACCAACTCACTAGCTCGGACAAACAGCTCGGCTAATGACTACCTCAGGGAGAATTCTCGTTGAGCTTGGACAACCAACTCGGTCGGGAACCACCTCAGGAGCTTTCTCTTCGCACCAGACTTCTTAGCTCGGCCATCGAGCTCGGCTGTGGGCGGAGCCTAATTCCATCCGAAGACAAGAAGTTCTTAGCTCGGCCATCAAGCTTGGCTATGGGACGAGCACAACCTCATCCTATGACCAAAACATGAAACCAGACACATTTCTCACCGAACCAAGGCTCAGCTCGGCTAAGTAGCTCGGCCCAGGACCGAGTTGAACCCATCGAATTTTAACTGTTTGTCTTTTAGTGGTTTAGGGTTTTCCTAAACTACTATATAAACACTCAATACGCCCCCATTTGAACTCATGCATTATTTTCCTTAGTTTTATGCCATTTTCTCTCTGTTTTATGCACTTGATTGTTCTTAAGCATTTGGATCATATCTTTCAATATATAAAGTGTCTGTTTATGATTCTTGTTAATTTATGGTTATTTTAGCTTTAAGATCATGAATATCTAGTGTATGTGATTTTCTGGGTTTATGCATCAAATTATGGGTTTGTGTTCTTGATTGTTCTTCAGAGTTTCATCATTGGTGTTGGAATCTACTTCATATATGCCTTTCATACTTGTTATTGTCACTAGTTTCAGCATGATCTTTATGATTTACACATCTATTTCGTTTTTTGGGTTTGTATTCTTCATAAGTTCTAAGCAGTTCGTCTATTCTTGAGGATGGGGTACATTTGTGTTGAATCATTGATCTCCTAGATGTTTAAGCTTGTTTATAACTAGATCATTTCTATTTTAATGTTCTTAACGCTGATTTCTTTCACATCAATTGAAATCTGAGCTTAGGAATTTCCACGCATAGAAGTTGTTTGATGAAATGCTTAAACCAGCTAATTTTAGAGATTTGCATTTCTATCCCAAGAGATTGATTGTGTAGGGTCTTTATTGGCTTTAATAGATTGTTTCTTCATTCCTGCTAAGTAGTTTTCCGTTAATGATAGTTTGGTCTAGATATTGCTTTACTTGAGATCATTTGTCAAGAGATTAAATCTGATTGTTTGTGAATCTATTGTCTAGGGATTAGCTCATGATTGAGGTATGTTAAGCATATATGTAGATTAGGTAGGATCACTAATCAATTACCCCCATCCTTAGAAACTTCTTTCTCTGATTGATTTCAAGTTTCACTTTGTTCATTTACTCATCTGCTTCACTTGTTTAGCTTGCTACTTATCATGTCATGTCTAGTTTATGCATTTTAGTTCTTGTGTTTAATCTGTTTGTTTAGGATTGTTAGTCTACCTTCTTAATTAATTAAATTGAATTAATAGAATCTGATTGCATCTAGATTGGTTAATAGCATCACCCATTTGGATTGATAACCTATTGTACTGCAATGACAATGATAGTGCATTAGAAATTGAAGTAGTTAAACACTAAAAAAACCTACTATCATTCAGCTGAACTTGCATACGTTCAGCTCACCAATGGGCACAAGACATGTTTTTTCTCTGCACCAAACACTTAGAGAATTAGGGTTATTTTCCGATTTTGTTTTCGAGCTACGACTCAATTAGGTTTACTAGTCTTAGGTTATTCATACTACAGAACTTGCCAACAGCTCACGTAGCCGAGGCATATCACCTGTTGTAAAAACGCTCATACGCATATACGGAATAAAATTTCTTTTTCTCTCTTCGTATTTTTATTGCTTACTGCTGTGATATGATCTCGTATACATTTGGCTTAGCAGAAATCCGGGACCTCTGGAAAAGTTAAGCTTTCTTGACTTCCCTTAACTAACAAAAATCGACAGTGCAAATTTTGGTTCCCACGGGATGCGTTTTTCTTATTGCCGAAAAGTCCGAAAAAATGGAGTACACGAATGCATATATTTTAACATTTGGGAGTATACGAGTATACGTATACGTANTGTTAGAATTTGAGTGTTTAGCTCATAGAACAACTGAAGAACATTAAGTAACCATATTTGAGAATAAGAACCAGAATAATTTAGTATCCAAGTATGAGAATGAGAATAAGGAAGATTTTAGTATCAAGTGTGTGAAAGAGTAGAATCAGAAATTATAGAGGGAGAAGAATAGAGTGAGTTTGAGTATAGTAACCAGAATATTGAAGTAGAGATTTTATCTCTCTTAATTAATCAAGTATCCTACGTACAACATATATAGAAAGGCAATGAGACATTTGAAATACACTTATGGAATGGTCTTAGATATTCTTTAAAGTAACCAGATCCTAATTTGACTAAGAATTGTTGACAGGTGCAGACTTGGTCTAGGTCCACTCTAGGAACTGTTGGATAATGGGTTGAGGCCAATTAATGCTGAAACTTTACCAACGGCTCTCTTGATTCTTGTGCACCCTTCTAATTTATACTCTTCTTGCACATTTAAATAATAACTAGAACTTTAGGAATCCCCTAATTATGCACATATTGTTTTCATTCTTCAAGTATGGATTCTTAATGCTCTATTTTTGCACATTAGATAAAACCGAAACTATGCACACAAACAAGTCTGTCCAAGTTATGCACATAGTCTAGGCTTGATGATCATTTGTTCTTCATCTTTATTCAATTGAGATCTTCATCTCAATACTCCCCCTCAAGCTTAACTCA
>OVAV01002432.1:0-11228 GCA_900406375.1 Iberis amara
ACAGTCGACGTTTAACGGCAAATCACGGCGAGTTTTTCATCCAAATCGCCGGATGAAGCTCTCGAATTTTTTTTAGGGTTTTCTCAACCCAAATGATTTTTTTNTTCTCGAGCCAATAGGAGTGTGCCACGTCGCGTACCAACAAGGGTTTCGGTACCTCTTAATTAAGAAACGGATCCTAAATACCAAACCAATTTTGAGCTTTTAAAATTAATATTTTGGGCCCAAAAACCACAAAAACCTATTTTGGGTACCCCAATAATCTTGCTCTAACGAGCTCTTGTCCTCTCCTTTATGGTGTTTGGTCGGACTCGTAAAATCTAAACTCTAAGAAGCATTATCATTGTATGCGTATCTAATTGAGTCAAAATGGCAATTGTCTTTGATTAAAAGTTTCAGTTGAGACTAAAAGAAGAAACAGATTCTTGTCTTCTAAGAAACAATCATTTGCAATTTTTAAAGCATTAATCTAAGAGAAGAACCAGAGATAATACATGATGTAAATTTTTTTTATTTTATTTGTGGAACTAAAACATTAGAGTTGCTTAAAACAATAGTGGCTGTCTACAGAGGAGGCAGCCATGTGATTATAACCGGACTACGAACTTTATGCGTCGAGCTCTTCCACAAAAGACCACCAAACTCAGGCGTTTTCATCCTCATCCTTGTCCTGAAAGTAACAGTGTAGGAAAGCTTCTGGTGTTTGGATGTGAAGTTGAGTGTTTTAGGGTGGACAGTGACGAATGCGCCTTTAAAAGGCGAAACAGAGACCTTGTAGCTTGCAATATGAGGACCAACATTAGTCACAGTTCTTCCAAGAGTCATTACTTTGACATTTGCATTCTCTGGGAACAAAGCTGAGATAGCAGGGTAGTTCAAGTTTCCTGCAAGACTACTGGTTTTGCAAGATCTATTTGAATGCTTTGTGAATACCTTAAGCTGTGAAGGGCTTAGTTCTTGAGTGCAAAGGAAGTCAAAATAGTCTTGAGGTGTAATGTCATAAACTAGACCAGGATCTATAGCCTTTAAAGGATTTATATGTCCAGCACCATGATCATAAGGCGACGAAGAAGCTCCTCCTTGTAATGAAGCATCTGTAAGTGGCTTAAAGGTATTGTCATGAACATAAGCAGTTGTCATAAGAGCTGATTTGATTGCTGCAGGACTCCAATCTGGATGCTTAGATCTAATCAATGCAGCTACACCACTTACATGAGGACAAGACATTGAAGTACCAGACAATATATTGAACTTACTTCTTCTAAGATCAGATGATAAACTAGATGGAGCCATGTCACCACTCCAAGCTGCAAGAATGTTAACACCTGGTGCTACTAAGTCTGGTTTCAAAATCTCAAGAGATAAGAAATTAGGTCCTCTTGAAGAAAATGCTGCTACAACAGGCGATGGTTTAATTCCAACTCTTGTACCAAGAATCTCTAAAGTCGCTGTTGGTTTTTTACTAATCATTGCGTAATGTTTAATCAATTTACCTTGTTTCTCACCAACAGCAACTGTTGGTAGTAAATGAGCATCTGCAACAAGCTCTTCACCATTTGTTGCGGTGTTAGTTAAAATCATCCCAATGCCACCAGCTCTTTTCACTACTTGACCTTTTTGTACACGTGGCGTAACCCCACGGTCACATATCACTATCTTACCCGCCACGTGTCGTCTATCTAAAGCTCCGTCTAGACAAAACGACGTTGGATCAGGACTGCTTACGTTTTTACCTAAGTAAATTAAAGGATATTGTTTCTTCTTTGATAAAAATGTTCTTCCTTTGTATAAGGAAACTCCTTTGAATGTTTTCATAGTTCCTAGCTTGACTGTTGCAGGAAAGTCTCTATCCATGGTACTTGCGCCAACTGTTGTAATCCATGGAGATACATTAGTAAGACTAATTGGATCAGGACCTGAATTACCAGCTGAACAAGAAACAAAAACTCCCATCTCCATAGCACCAAATGTAGCTATAGCTAAACTATCTCTTGAATAAGTAGAGATCCCACCACCTAAAGATATAGAAAGAACTTGAACTCCATCAGAAACAGCTTGATCAACAGCTGATAAAATATCTGAACTGAAACAACCACCAACCCAACAGACTTTATAAGCAGCTACTCTTGCCTTTGGAGCCATACCACGAGCTGTACCATAAGCAAAGCCTAAAAGATTAGCTCCTTTAACAGGTGAGCCAGAGACAGTAGCTGCAGTATGTGTTCCATGACCATCTTTATCTCTTGGTGATTTATATTCAAGCTCTTCATCGATCGTCCCTGTTGCAGCTTCGTAGCCTCTGTAGAAAACTCTAGCACCAACGATCTTTCTGTTACAGTGATGTTTCAAGAAGTTTTTTCCAGTTTCACAAGCTCCTTTCCAAGAAGAAGGAACAGGGGACATACCAGTGTCGTTGAAACTCTCACTCTCAGGCCAAATCCCAGTATCTAAAATACCAACTATAACATCATGATCAGTGGTGACTCGTTCACTCTCTTGTCTCTCTAAGCCAAGAAACGTGGGACTTCTCGTAGTGTGAAGATCGTACCTTGTCTCAGGAATGACAGCGATAACACCATCTTCTTCCTCAAGCTTATTTGCTTCCTCTTCGCTAAGACGAGCAGCTAATCCATGAAACGCAGTCTCGTAAGTGTAGAGTACTCTGTTATCTTCTTCTTGTTCTTCAGTTACAGAGTTGATCTTGGAAGAGTACCATTGTAGGTGATTAGTGTAAGGTGAAGGCATAGCAGATTTATCCATATGGATAACGTAAGTCTTCTTCTTCTTAGAGATTTGGACAGTTTCTGCTTGAAGAAACACCAGATTCATAGATAAGATTATGAGGAGAAGAAGGCATTTTGGAAGTGCCATTTTTGAGAGTTGGAAGAAGAAGAAGAGAGAAAGAGGAAGTAGTAATAAAGGTGAAAGAAGAGAGGTGGTTTCATAGATGCACTGTGAGCACAATTACTTTACAAAAAAAGTGGTTGGTAATGACAGAGAAGAGAGTAATTAAGACNTAAGACTCTCTTTTATGGATATTTACATAGTACCGTTAGATTTTAAAAATTTATGGCTCATCTACTCGAAATTCGGATTCAAATTTTTTTTTTTTTTCTTTTGGTTAATAGTTTTGTTGTTGGATCTTTATTGGTGAAAATTATCACTAAAATTACTTACTAGTACGAAGCATAGATTATTGAGCATTCTCGGACTTTACCAGCATCTTCTTGATTTATCACTTTCTCTTTTGGTAGAAAACAAAATATGTCACATCATGCCCTTTTATTTGCTTTGGTTTTGGTGACGAAGAGAGACTTCAAAATATAATTTGAAAAACATTGAAAAGTCTGCGATAAAAAAAAATAAATAAATAAACATCATGATAAAAGGTTGAAAATATATGGAACTTAACAATGGACGATGAAGCAAGCACAAGAGTAAATTTTTGAAGTTGACAAAAAAAAGAAGAATAATTTGGATGAGTAAAAATGAATTTTCTCTTTTAATGAGATTTCAATATAGTGAGACCAAGAGTGGTCAGCTTCAACGGTGTATCACAACATTTATAAAACACATTTAATACTCAAAACGGCCCACATTTTCATTCGATGCCAAGAGAAGCAAGAACTGACTTCATCTAAACTCATAAAATATCCTATATTCAATGCATTCATTTATTTCAACATTGACTCCTCATCTACATTTGATATTTGTATTTTCCTTTTTCTTTTCTTTTTTTTTTTNTTTTTTTTTTTGTAAAAGACAGCCCATTAAAACCCCAGATCTGCTAACGTTAGTTTAGATTAATATACTTAATTATCATACCAAAAAAGAACATAATTAATTATACGTCTCCATAGGAATCTATCTATGACATCAAATCAAATCGGGAATAACCATTGTTTGTAGTTAACTTTACAGGAGGGTTAACTTTAATAAGCTTACAAGTATGGGGTTAATCCATAGTTTTTATTCATCGTAGTAATGCTGATGATGGATATTTTACATTGAAAATCAAAAGACAATTACTCTTAAACAAAAATGTTATCGTAAAATTTGGATGACATCTGAAGATGAGATTTATAAATAACTATATAAGAAAATGGAAGAAAACCAAAAATATGAATTCATCCATTAAGATTCAAACATTAGAAAATCAGCCAGAGTTAATTGAATAAGAGTCACACCTCTCCTCTTATCATATTCAAATCACAAGGAAGGCTCTTATGATAGCTTTAAGAGATCGAAGAAATATTTTGGAAGCATAATTCACTAGAAAAGTAGCTTCAAGAGGGAGACCTAAACACCAAATACTTTCATGGTACTGTTGAAACAAAAATATCAAGGAATTGTATTCACTTTTTAAGAAACTCTTATGGCACATTCAAAAAGGATAAGCATCAAAAAGGCAAGTGGCAGTAGACTATTTCTCATACCTATTCACTTTTTTTATCTGCCAGCAGGATTGGAAAACATTTTTACAAACTTTGAACAAAGTGTTTTATAAGATGATCTAGGGCTGGACATAATATCTGAAACCCAAATTAAACACGAAATCGATCCGAAAAATTGGGTTCGGTTCGGGTTCGGATGGAGTAAAACATCTGAATAGATATTATATATCTGGTTCGGGTCACCGAACCCGATCGGATATTTCGAACGAATTTTGGATATTCGATATAACCGAAATTAATTCAAAACCCTAAGTTTCCTAATATTATACTACATCGATTCATCTCTTCTTCTCTTTCCTTTGTCAATTCCTCTTCTTTCTTCTTTAGTTTTTTTTTACGATATCATCTCCAATTACATAATATGGAAACATAATCCTCTAAATTCTCAAGGTCTCCTCCATCTAAGACTTCGAGAAATTCACAATCATATGTATGTCTTTATGAATTTTGGCTGCTATTTATCTCCACTTCTTTCCTCTTTTCATTACATTATCATCAGTCTCAATTTCATGTTGATTTTTTTGATGATAGAGATAGAAAGTAGTTGTATCTTTGTAACACAAGTGTGGTGAATTAGGCTTTGTTTTAAGTTTTTTATTATTCTTTATTGTTCGTTGGTATTTTATCGTGACTGGTGATTTTTTGCATCTAAGTTTATTTGATTTTACAGATTATAAAAACTTGAATTTATCACAGAGATGAATGATGGAGAAAGTGGTAATCGATCTATTAATTTAGGTTATTTCTAATCATTTCGGATATTTATATACGATTTCAATCCAAAAACCCGAAATCGAACTAAAAATCTGAAAACCCCAAAAATCTGATCCTGAACCGAACCGAATCCGACCTGAAGTCCTAAAATACTCGAACGGATTCTATAGTCCCGAACCGAAAAATTCAAAAATTTGAAAATCCGAACCCGATCAGGTTCAAAGATCTGAACGCCCAAGCCTAAGATGAACATCAACCTAACTAAACAAGTCGCCAAAGAAGAGATAATTGCAGCTCTACATTCCATCAACCTTCTTAGTGCCTCTAGACCTGATGGATTCACAGGTCTCTTCTTCCAACAATTTTGGAAGATAGTAGGCCCTAGAGTCACATAAGAAGTTTAAAAAAATTTTAGATTAGGCAGAATTGAAAAGTCTTGGAATTACAAACACATATGTTTTATCCAAATTTTTGAGTATTCAGTGAAAATAAAGGACCTAAGGCATATTAGTCTCTGCTATATGACTTACAAGATTATTGCAAAGGTTTTGGTTAGAAGACTCCAAGCTTACCTACCATTGATGGCATCCTAATCACAATATGTATATATGGCTAATATACGAACCTCATATAATATAATGATCTTCCATAAATTCTTCACAACATTCATTCTCATCCACAATTATATGAAGAGTACATGGTCCGAAAGTTAAACATGTATAAAGTCTATGATATGGTAGAATGATCCTTTTTGCAAGCAGTATTAAAGGCTATGGGATTTCACTCAATTTGGATACAATAGTTAATGGAATGTATCACAGTAATCACTTTCTCACTATTGTTTAATGATCAATCGTTTGGTATGTCTCTCCAGCTCATGGTCTACGATAAAGAGATCCTATATCTCCTCTCATCTTTGTGTTGTGTGTAGAGAGCCTGTCATATTTTCTAAACAAAGCCGAAGAAAGAGAAACTTTAGAGATTTCAAATTCAATCAACCATCTGATCTGTTGTTTGAAGATGATTCATTTTTATATATGAAGCTAATCAAGAACAATGCTCAATATTGAAAGACATCCTCAATGCCTTCTCTAGAGCTTTGGGTCAGATCATCAATAAAGACAAATCAACTGTAACATTTGGAAGTAAAGTCAAATGAGAGCTAAAACAAGCCATCAAGAATGAGCTCTAAATATGCAAAGAAGGAGGAATGGGCTACTATCTAAGGTTACCTAAGATTTTTAAAGGACCAGAGACTAAATTTTTAGCCTTCATACATGAAAAACTTAAGAAGATTGTCTAGTTGGTATAAAAATCTACTCCCACAAGTTGATAAAGAGGTTCTCTTAGAATCTATAGCTTTAGTCATGCCATTATATGTTATGTTAGTGTATAAACTAACAAAACAAACTTGCAAAGCATTAAGTTCAACTATCATCATCGAGTGTAATCATTACCTTGTTGGTGTCATGCGCGTAGCTTTCGAATATCACAAAACCCCGGCACGAAAAGTGTCAAGAAACATGTAACTAAACAGCCTACCTGTCACCCTGGAGACTTCTAAAACGACTCTCGGCAACGGATATCTCGGCTCTCGCACCGATGAAGAACTTAGCGAAATGCGATACTTGGTGTGAATTGCAGAATCCTCTGAACCATCGAGTCTTTGAACGCAAGTTGCGCCCCAAGCCTTCTGGCTGAGGGTACGTCTGCCTGGGTATCACTAATCGTCGTCCCCCCATCCTCTATGGAAACGCGACGGAAGCTGGTCTCCCGTGTGAGGGACGCTAGGATCGTCTCGACATGTGGTGGTGAGTTCAAACTTTGTCATACCGTTGATCGATCATGTCCCTAAGCTCGAGATGACCCAAAGTCTTCATTGCGACCCTAGGTCAGGCGGGATCACCCGCTGAGTTTAAGCATATCATTAAGCGGAGGAAAAGAAACTAACAAGGATTTCCTTAGTAACGGCGAGCGAACCGGGAAGAGTCCAGCTTGAAAATAGAGTGCCCTCGGCGTTCGATATGTAGTCTAGAGAAGCGTCCTCAGCGACGGACCGGGCCCAAGTTCCCTGGAAAGGCGCGCCAGAGAGGGTGAGAGCACCGTCGTGCCCGGACCCTATCGCACCACGAGGCGCTGTCTACGAGTCGGGTTGTTTGGGAATGCAGCCCCAATCGGGCGGTAAATTCCGTCCAAGGCTAAATATGGGCGAGAGACCGATAGCGAACAAGTACCGTGAAGTAAAAATGAAAACATCTGAAGGATTACCTTTAGTACTTCGATTTGTGGATTTAGATGAGAAACTTACCAGTAAAACACTACATTTAAGCATCAACAATTTTCCTAGGAGAATTCGCTGGACAGGGTTTGGAGATAACCTTTGATCGAACAAAGGCACTAAACAATAATTATGTTCTATCAATGTAAACTTCAATGTTGATAACCCTTTTTGCCGTTCCTAGAAGATAATATTACCATCAGGGGAAACTATCTCAATCTTATATGATTACAAGCGGCTCCAAATGAGATGTTATGCCTGCCAAAGGCTTACAATATATCTGCCCTTATTTGAAAGCAAAAAATTCAAGAAAACAAGGGAATGCTTCTTCTTCAAGGGACTGCTTATTTGTTTCTTCAGCTTAAGAAGAAAATAGTCTTAATGCTCATATATTTTCTTCTTCAGATCCTTTGTTTGGAGTAGTTAAAACACCTCAAGCATGTATCAACCCTCTAAGAAGTCGTCCAAGACAAATAGTGGTCTAGAGAGAGTTATACGAGAAGAAAGAGTTAAATTCTCTCTCGCAGAATAGGAAAAGGACCCAAGCCTAGATTTGAATAAACCAGTTCAACTCGTCTGCCGCACTCGAGAGATTCGTAGAACTGGGAGGGGTGATACTAGGTTTGCAATCCGAGCATGACCCATTCGAATCCAGACTGCAGTTGAACTCCATTAACAAATCGCATCAAAAAATTCAAAAAAATGAGAAACGAGTTTAGACCAGTGAAACCATGGCGAGGTCGAGGTTTGATATGAGCCTTCGACATTGGATATCGGTCCAAGAAATGTTCATAAAGGGAACTAGCCCATTATAGTTGAAAAAATCGATTAATTTTAGTATAAATACTCATGTAAATATAAATAAGGATATAAAGAAAGATTACTTTGACTTAGATTTGAAAAAAACTCATATCAAATATGTAATTTGTACCAGAAGATTAGATCTTAATTCAACAACTATTCACAAATTTTTATATATATATATACTATTAAAGGGAGAACATATTTTTGAAAGAAGTCAAAATAGTTCTAATATTTACAAGGATTGCCATTATGATAAAAAATTTGATGAACAAACAAAAAAAAACTCGCAAGGGTATTTTTGTCCGAAAATTTTACAGAGGCGTGCAGACCCTATATTGGGTCGGATCTGACCCAGTTTTTATTACAGATATTTAGCCAGTTTGGTTTGTGTAAAGACATGAAAATTCGCTTTGACATAATTGGTTTCGTTTACGGTATAGTGTGTCTGAGGTGCATGGTTCGATCCACGCTAGGTGGTTGTTTTAACATTTAGGTCAGTATATTAATTTCAAACTTTTTGTTTGGGATACTTACAAAATCTTATATATATCAAATCTTTTTATTCAGATATTTTTATTGGCTAAATAAATTTGGTTTCCTAAATTCATGATTTGATATTATTATTTTAAATCAATTAATATATTTTAAAATATAAATTATAATCTAATTTCGGATTATATATTGACGATAGATTATAAATCTAATAATAATCTATTAAATATCTTAAATAAAACTGATATTCTTAAATTTTGGATTTGATATTGATGATAAAATTTTGAAAACAATGCTAAAATATCAACCAATTTTGGATTTGAAGTTTTATAATTATACTTCATTTCCTAAAATTTTGATTACGAAATCTTATTAATCCCCTAAAATCAACTAACTCTGGATTTGAATTTTTATAATTATAATTAGTTTCATAAAATTTCGATTACAAAACCCCTAAAATATCAACCAATTTTGGATTTGAACTTTAAATCCGTATTATTATTAGATATTTTTTATTCCTGATTTTTATATATTTTAAAACCAAATGACCATAATTAAATATTTGTTAACCATAATATAGAAACGAAATATTTGTTTCTACAATTTATTTAGTTGGGTATATTGATTTTGAAAATATTAATATTTTTCTATAATATTTAATTTTTAATATTAAATTTCTTACATTAAAATTATTATTTTATAATTATCCTCAGTTTTCTATGAAATCTAATCTATCCCTTGAAATATCAACCAATTTTAGATTTGAATTTTAAACTCAGATTGTTGTTAGTTATATTAAAAAAAAAATTACCAAATTTTAGGTATGACTACAAAATTAAGGAAAAATCGGATATTTTTTGAAAATTTATGGAAATCATGGAAATTGAGATATGATATAGTAATTTCATATATGTGATTATACATGGAAATAATGGTATCTTTTAAATATTAGATATCTTATTAATTAAATATTTGTCAACCATAATATGGAAACTAAATTTTTACAATCCCATATCATTTTTCTAAATTTTTTTTTAAAAATTAAACAAAATATTTTATTATTTAATTAATTGTTAAATATGTTAAAAATAAATATGAATGATATAACGGTTTCCTATTAAGTTGACTTAAATCTCGGTGATCTTTTTAAAACTGGCATATTCTTTAACCTTAGACTATACCAATTGCTATATATAATTGTTACGACTCTTGCATAATTCAATACAAATTCAACTTTATTTTCAAAGATTAAACACACATAATATCAAAACATCCTTACACAGGACATGCCTTTGCTTAGTTGAATGGAAACCAATATGAAAAGGAAGANAAGATTAAACACACATAATATCAAAACATCCTTACACAGGAAAGGTCTTTGCTTAGTTAAATGGAAACCAATATGAAAAGGAAGAAGACACGTTGTTGAAGTGCTGTAGCAAATTGACTTTATGAAGAATAATGGGTATGATTAAGTTCTTCTCTGGTAGTATTTTTTATGAGAATAGTTCATGATTTTTCCTTATTTCCGTCTTTCAGGGTGACAATCTATCTTCACAAAAATGTTGATCAGAGCTGGTTGAATGAAAAGAAGCATGCTTGGCCGCTTATGTCCAAAGAAATTCATTTTTTGCCTTTTCACGCTCCTGAGTGCAATATCATGTATTTTTCTCCTTGAAATATACACTCTCTATTAAATTTATTTTTATTGACATATAACTCTGTATTATGTTCATCCTACAAGGAATACCCACTCTGGTGAACAAAAACTTTCACTTACAAAAAGGTAAGTCAAACTCTCTTGACGAAACTAGGTATGATCGCATTTAGCATTTTTCTAATGTTCCATGACATATAACGTTCATTTTGTTGGCTTCAATTAATGTTAACACAACTATATGTACATTAAGCCTCTGGTTTTGAAGGTATTTTCTCCTTTAACTTCTTATCATTTGTCTTCTCCTGTTTCATTTTAATGTTGTTCTAAGTCTCTAAATGCCACTTAAGATATCAATGAAGATGCTACAAAACGAATCATGCAAAAATATGAGTTTCTTTGTTTGTTTACAACAGTGCAGAGTTAGCTTAGTTCAATCGGTGGGAGGCATATCAATGGCAGCAAGATATGCCGCTATAAATAAATCCAAAGAAGAAACTCCGATTGCAAGTTTTCTTAATGAGTTTGAAAGCGGGAAGGATTGCTCTTACTTTTACTGTCGCTTCGCATGTAAGTTATCTTAAAATTAACAAAACATTTAAATACAAATATTATCTTAATAATAGTTCCATTTTTTTATTTGGTATAAAAAAATTCATATATTTTTTTATATCTTGTTTGTTTTAAATATTCCAATTTTACGATTTTATATTAACAAGTTTTTTGAATATTTTAAAAATTGTGTTAAACAAATTCAATTTATGTTTTGATTTATTGTAATATATCAATTTTGAATATAAATTATTATATGTATATAAATTCAACAATG
>OVAV01002435.1:0-11223 GCA_900406375.1 Iberis amara
TTTAACCGAAATAAAGAACGGAATTGTCTACATCTTTTCTTAAAGAACTGTTAATCTAGAAAAGTCAAACAGTGTATAAAGTTCGGTTGCAAATTTTGAACCCAATCTTGTTGGTTAGTTGGTCCATCTTGTTACACTTTGAAAAGATATGTTTCCCTTCAAATTTCCAAAGAACACTAAATTAATTTCAGTATTTGTCGAAAAAATTTGTATATTGAAATGGTCAAATACTCAAATCAATATATCCGAACAATCTAATTTTTTAGGTCGGCCGGAATGTGAGTTAAATGTGATAGATTGGCTACAAAATTAGGATCTTTACTAGAAATAATTTTTTAAAAACAAATTTCCATAGATATACCAATATTATAATTGGAATAATATTTTATTGAATGAATAAATATAAATTATATATGGAAAAATATATATCCGCAAAATTTTGGGTATTAAAACTAAAATATTAAATATGAGAGAAAGAACGGAGAGAGAGAGGTTTCTATTGGATTTGAATATTTTATTTAGATTTACAAATAATTATATTAATTATATATATAGAGGAAAATGGATATGAGCACCATGTTAGATTCCATACTTTTAACTTGTCCACTTAATCCAATTGGATCAACTATCATGTTGTTTTTGTAACACTTCTTTTTAGAGAATAGTATAATCAACTATTACTTAATATTTATTTTATGGTTCCTCGTTAAAAGTTTTTCAGGAAAATCAAGAACGAGAAACCATAGCAATGTAAAAAAAGTACAACCACGCAAATTCTTCTTCAAATGAAGATGATGTCATCATTATATGTCTAGTTGATGGCTCATTCTATTGTTTGTGGATATGCTTTATGAATATAAAAGTATGTAGTGATTTTAAGAAGAGATCTACTTGAGTTCTTGGGTGTATGAAAAGAATTTCGGTGGAATATGTTTGTATCCATCACTCTTGATATATCTTTCTTTTCTCTGTGCACACATGCATCATTGTCTTCATACAAGATAGTTGGCTCTGCTTGTACATGAATTCTATTACTAGATTTGATGTGTTGACTCATTGATCTCAACCATACACATTATCTACTTGTTTTGTGGAGTGTGATGATTTCAACTTGATTCAACGAAGGGGCAACAAGTATTTTCCTATGAAAACGTAATGATATAGCAGTACCTTCGATTGTGAAAACATATCCCTATTGTGATTAGGCTTTGTGCGAATTTGAAAAATATCATGCAACTGCAAAACCTATCATTTGAACATTTGAATTTGTAGTATAAATAATCCTAGATCAGTGCTTCCTTGCAAAAATATCATCAAGAATTTTCAATAGATGACCATGTGAGTTCGCTATGATGTTTCGCATCATTGACGTGTCTGGGTGACTGAGGCGATCATGCCATAAAGTGAAATCTTTTGGATTTTCTTTTGTCACACGATATAATTCTATTGCATCTCTATATGTCTGATGCAAACTAGATGGAAGCCATAATAATTTTTCGACGATAACCCTTTTTCAAGATTTTTCATAAGCTATATACATATACTTCTTTTCATCCTCAGTCGCAGACTGAGTGTCAAATCCTTGAAGATATATATCTTTGTAACACAACAAATTTCTTTTAGAATTTTGAAAATATAAGGCGTTAGCGATAGAAAATTTTGTTCCAATAGGAAACTTAAAGTTGGTTGTACCAATTCTTTCAATCAAATCATGTCGTATTGACAAGTATGTTTGCCATTTTTAAGTTACGATATATATATATATATATATATATATATATATTATTCCTCATAATAATCTATTTTGTTCCATTATCTCGTATAAAAAATTTTTTCTCTATTTTCTTGAGTATTGTTTCATCTACAAAGTCATCCATTTATGTAATAAATATTAACGTCGATTGAAAGAAATATATCCAACTTTATTCATAATGATAAAACACACAATAATCAAATATAAATTTTTTGGAAAAATAAATTATTGAAACAAAATTTTAAATCTATAATAATTATTGATGGCATAATTAGAGACTATTTAACAATCTCTTTACAAGTATTTTAATTATTCACAAGGGTCGCTCGTCGAAGTTATTGGCAAAATTGGAAGGTTTAATCCATTTAAATGACTTTTTGCCTTGTGAGTCAAAATTTCTTTCACAACTACGATAAAATCGATGACCACGACTTTGACCGCGATATTGCTGATTTTTTCGTTTTAGATTTCTCACATCCACCACATTCACTTCAGGGAGTGCCCTAGCACCAATATGACAAAAAATTTTGATTTTTATTGTGCAGTTCATTATTTTTATCGGATATCTTGAGCGTTACAATTAACTATAAAAATCTTTAATAGCCATGATTCTTGTATTGCTCTTGCAACAGATAATAATTTTTGTCAAATGTGAGATAGTTCTCCCTAATTACCTTTTGTATCTAAAATAAAATAATAAATATTTATTAAAATAATTTTTATTTTAAAATAAATAGTTTATATTAATCATTGCATCAACTACAATAAGAAATACAGCATACACCATTATAAAAAGTTCCTAATATTTTTACAGTTGGTAAATTCTCCAACAAACAAACCGTCAATAGAAATAATAATCATAAAAACTATCAATAGAAATAAAAATCATGAAAACTATAATGCTTAACATTAAACGAAATAATTTCTCAAAAATAAACCTTATGAGAATTTTTTCGCATTGTAATTTAATAGAAGATAAAAAATTTTGAATGAAGTAAATGAGTGGAAAATGAGTATATTTATAAGTTGAAAGTTACTATTCATAACCGTCAAAAACGTTTAAAAATGGAACATTTCTTCGTGATCTTTGGAGGTTTCAATTTTTTTTAAAAAAATATTTTATATACATAATATATTTAATTTAATATTTTAACATCAATATTATGATATCAAATAACTCATATTAAACCGTAAATAAAATAATAGAATAGTGCATTTAGTGGTATCAAAATGTATTAAAATCAATGAGTCACTCCTATCTAATCCAACTCATAATCCAATGAATTGAATATTATGATTCTGACGGGTTAATGGATATAATGGATTAAATGCACTGAGTTGAAATAGTTAAATTTTTTATGGATTATTGAGTTGTAATGAACAAACTATTAAGCTACTAATTTTGTTATTCATCCTTTAAATTCATCATTGTCATCATCATAACATAACTGCATCATCACATCAACTTAACATCACCATCATTAATTTTCTTGCCAAAAAAATTCAAATCAAAATTTTCATTCAAACAAAAATTTTTCATCCAAATGTTCCCACCAAAATCTTACCACCAAAAGTTTACCGAAATTTTTTTTTTCAGCAAATGTCTGTGCAAACAAATTTCCTAACAAAATTTTTTATCAAAATTTTCTCGCCCCACTAAAATAAATTTCACTATAATTTTCTTGCCAAAGGTTGTGTTTCACCAAATTTATGTAAATAAATTTCACGCAAAAATTACTGCAAAAATAATCTTAGTAATTTTCATCAAAAATAAAACTCTCAAAAATTCCTCGGTCAATACTTTCCAGCCAATTTTTCCTATAAAATTTTGCGTTTCTAGATAATTTTTCTCCAATATACATGATTTCCAAAATTTTCGTCAAAATATTCTCATATATAAATGATGATTATCATTATAATAATGTTGAGATAAGAATATATTGATGATGTATTGATGATATTATAATTAGTAATTATTATAATTATTTAAATGATGACTAAATTATTATAGATAATCTATTAAACCCAATAATCTAGTTATTTAAATGAGGTATAGGTTGATCCAAAGTGTTTTTAAAAATGGATCGGTTTGATCCATAACCATTTATTTGTTTGGATTAGTTTGAGTTGGGTTATCTATTTTGGCACACCTAAATACATTACAATAAATTTTCATTCGACTTTGTTGTACTAAGTATAAACTGTAAATAAATAATTATGGTGTAGTAATTTTCCATAATAACAATGAGGCGACATACATCTTCTGTAATAATATATATATATATATACTAGTTATATTATATAGTGATTTTGCTAATAACATGTTATAATATCAGCATTATTTTATCAGATGAATAAATATGAATAATGGAAAGAAATTATATCCGATAAATTTTGGGATACTAAAACTTAAATAATATTAATATAACTTTGAGAGATAGTTTTTTATTGGATCTACATTGGATTTACAAATGATAGAATGAATTTTATTTATTGAAAAATATGGGTATAAGTGTTATGTAGGGCTTCATACTCTTAACTTGCCCACTTAATCCAAGTTGGATCAATTATCATGTTGTTTTTGTAACAATTGACTTTTTTATTATCTCTAACACACACAAACTTTTATAAAATCCAAATAATATACCAATTATTTATTTTGTTTATTTTAATACATAAACAGTTATTCACCTGCCTATTTTACATATGTTTGTTAACAGACCACATTAGCGAACCGTTAACTAATTTTTCTCATTTTAATATTAAAATTGAAAAAACAACAAATTCATTATAAATTACCCAAAATTTCATTAAAATGGAAATATAAGTAAACTTAATAAGGACTATATCTGAATAGATATTGGAGTTTTAGAAGAAACATTCAAGAAAAGTATCTTTAAAAAAAAACCCTGAATATGCATTAAAATTACTTTAAATAATAATAAAAATTCTGGAAAGTAATTAGAAATAAAATTGTTCTGTTTAAATTCATAAGAAAATAGCAAGGAGCAAATGACCAAGTGGTTGTCACCTTTGTGGTCTTGTTAACGGACTAAAGATCAAACATGGGCATTCGCAATGCGAGTACAATTCTCCCTATTATAGGGTTTGACTTACTTAGTCAGCATGTTGTGCTCCAGAGATTAAAGTAACAAAAAGTTCATACCCAAATTATAATTTATTTTTATAGCTTTATAAAAAAATTATATTTGTTTTATTTGACACTCTTGCCAATAAGAGAATATAGACCTTTAACAAAAAAACAAAAAAAAAGAGGAGAATATAGAGAGTGATCCAATTGTACGAGCAACTATGTGAGCCTCAACTATAACCCAAATTACTTAATGGAATGAGAGGTTCCAAAAATTTTATGATCGATATAATCTAGTTTTTGACATTAACCAAAACAACCCATTAAAGTAGAAGTGGAAGAGACATGAACAATGCAAATCATATTATCTACAAATTGTTATTTCAATAAAATAATCATTTGGTTGGTAAATTTGATGTTCTGTAATAGATTCGTTTCGTAAACTACAAATTTCAACAAAAGAAAAAATCTAATATATATTGATATTCTGTAATTAATACCCAAAAAATAATTAATAAATGTTGATATTTACATGATTGATCATAATATAAACTTGAAAAAGGAATTTTTTATAAGTTATAATGAATTTTAGTTATAGTTAGTTTTTTAGAATCTCTTATATTTCCTAAGTAATTTTAATGAAATTTAGGGAATTTTTGAATTTTTATGATTTACTTAAGAAATGAGCTTTTATGGGATAAAGAGTAATGATTGTTATATTGTTATGCGACGTCTCTTACCGTTTTTCTTTTCTTTTCTTCTATCTCATAATGTCTATGAAGCAATCGCAGGTATATAAGTTTATTAATTTTCAAACTATATATATATATATATATTATTATTTTTTTTTGCTTATATGCACACTTAATTAAAGAATCATTTTTCATATAAAGGTATTAGAGCTTTTTTCTGTGACGTTTGTACTAAATATATCACTACAAGGGATGAAATTCAAGATCTAGCATAAAGTATAACTTTCATACTTTGCAATTGAAGATGATTCCCCCCCAATCATTCTTTGTTGTTATGAAGGATTTTCCACTTCATCTCCCTCTGAATGCAACACTTTATGGATCTTTTCAGTATTGGTGTATATATCCTTTCGAGAGATATATATTCTTCATGAAGAAGAAAGTGAAGGATTTAAGTACAGTTGAGTTTCTATAATCGCATAAAGCGTTTTAAAAACAAAAGAAATTTATTAGTTTGCGTCATATTACATTGCAACTAAAGTCAAGACAAGCCGTCTAAAACTTGGTTGGCACAATGATAGAGGAGTGAAACCATTTTATCTTATAGAGGTTCCGAATATAATTTCGAAATTTGGACGCTTAAGCTGAAAATGCAAAAGCAAAATTGAAGAGGAGTACAAGAACTTGCATATATGTATATTCTTGCAAGTTGCGAAGAACTTGCATATATGTATATTCTTGCAAGTTGCGAAGAACTTGTATCATATAAGAAGTAAATATTTTTATTTTAATATATCTAAATATTGAATTCATAATATGCTAAAGTCTTGGCTGATTTTGTTGTAGTACCTACATGGGAAATATTCGAGAATGAAAATTTTAAAGAACATTCAAGACATTACTCACACACAAGACTAACTCAATGACACCGTTAACATCTCAACACTCACATAGATCAACCACTATCATTTTTCGTTTTTCACACCCTAGGTGGTGTTCAAAGGTCTTTACTCTTTTTCCTAGTTCTAGCTTTATTCCACAAGATTTTCTAGTTTCAGGTTTTAACGAAGCAACGTTTGAACACACATCTCATCTAGAGGGCCCAGCTCCTAAACGGAGTCCTTATTGCTTGGATTATGATTCAGATACATAAACTTTTGTACATATGACTCTCTTATTTGATAAATAAATGTAACATTTCATCAAAAAGTTTCATAGGAGTGACTCGAACATAAAATTTCAAAAACTAATGAGAAAGTATGCTCCAAATAATGGAAATAGTTTTTTTTAAAGTACCAAAGAAGTAGTGTTATTGATAATCTTCTATTTATTTTAATTTCTTTTACATCAATATAATATAAATATATATAGTAGTAGTTATTTTAAACATTTTCGACTTTGTTCTACTAATTTTTTTAACGTGAAAATATATATTTTTTTAAATATATCAAATTATAAAAAATTTAGTTCATGCATTAAATTAGAAAATATTAATAGTTCATGTATAATTCGAGAAACATGAAAATTTTTGTTAATATAGTTAACGTCGGTAGGGTTCCGTTAGGTAAAATTGAAGTATTAAAATGGTAAATACAATAAATTGAGGTATTAAAATAAGAATGAAAAAGTTTGTGTAATAAATTGACAATGCTTACAAGTTTAGGTATTTTTGGGGGTTTTCCTCTTTATGACAACCAAGTCTTTGTTTGAATTTTTTATGGGAAGACAGTTTAAATGAAATATGGTGATTGACAATATGACATGTAAGTAATTGTATTTTTGATTTTTACATGTTTGATGTAAAATACTTTAACTAGATGGCCCTTACCCACGATCCATCAAAATTTTCAATGGTTTTCGACGGATTAATAATTAAAATATGTATAAATAATTAAATAAGTTTTTTTAACCTATTAAAATTAACTAATATATCTATATAGTAAATATATTATTCGATTCGTCAAGAATTTTTGACGGAATTCATCTGATACAAAACTGCTTTGAGTGACTAATACATGTTTTAAATGTAAATATTTACAATAAATATTATTAAATCAGAATTATGATTATGATGAAATAATGGTGAAATCAGGATTTTTTTTTTTTTTTTTGATATAATGAAATCAGGATTTTGACCGTTAAAAAGGCATTTTCAAATTTGAAACTAAATATTTTGGTAAATTTTTAAAATTTCTTACAGATTCTTCTTCTCTATGCGAATTTCCAAATTCTCTCATTTCCCAACCAAATTCCCCAAAAATGTTTGTTTTGGAATTATTTCTATTTATTTTACGTACCATTCAAAGTTTAGATGTTGTTTAGAAATTTTCAGGATTGTTTAAACATCATTTTAGGAATTGATTTTTGTTGTTTTAGTTTAGCTTAGATGTATATTTTGTTTGTATATGAGTACATATATATATGTTAGGTTTAGATGTTAGGGATTCGTTTATGCTAATATATTTTTTAGGGTTTTCAAAATTCTTTTTTGATTTTTAGAAATTTTTACGATTCTGAGAAATAATTTTTTAATATTTAGGATTTTTAGAAATTGCTTAGAAAGTGATTAGGATTTTTTAAAATTGTTGAGAAATTGTGTGTGATGAAAAATGTTTTCAATATATTAGAAGTTTTTTTAATTTTTTATGTTTTGAAATTAATAAAAACATGTCTTGTTATAATATTGAGGAATTCCTTGAAATGTCATCAAAAGAAGTTCAAATTCCAAAAATACCACACACTTCCAAAAGTTCCAAAAAACCATACACTCCCAAATGTTCCAAAAATACCACAAACATAAAAAGTGAATTTTAAGGGTTTAGAATTTAAAATTTTGGGCTTGGGTTTACTAAATAGAGTTACAGGTTTAGTTTTGAAGGGGTAGGGTTTGGTTTTGGGGTTTTAGGATTTAAATTATAAATTTTAAAGCTATTTCAAATTTCTGGTATTTTTGTGGTATTTTGAAAAAATTGTGGTGTTTTGGAACTTTTGGGAGGCTGTGGTATTTTTGGAACACATTCACTTTTTGTGGTGTTTTTGAGAATGCCCCATATATTTCAAATACAAAATATTTTTAGTTTTTTATAAAGACATTATATCCTATTTAAAAACATTTGTAGTAAAAATGAATTCTAAATATTTTTAGGAATATATGTATTTTCTGAAAATAATTAAATAAAAATTAAAAAATTTTATTTTAAAATGATTTTTATAAATTTTCAATAAGTTCAAAGTTTCTTAATTAATCAAGCTAATTTAAATATTCTATAATTTTAAATATAATATGCATAGTATATAAATTTTTATTTGATTACTTTAACTTAATCAATTTTTATATGTTTTAATAATTTTTATAAAAGATCTGTTTTAAAATACGCTCGTTTGATTTCCAACCTAAATGGGGTCGTGTTTCGGGAGCGTCGAGATCGACGTTCTATATCCTAACTCTCTATATAGGGAGGATTTTCTTCCCAAGTTCCTTCACCTTTTTACATTCTACAACTTAATGTTATGGGATCTCATGTTCCTGAGTCTAGGGCTCTGCACCTTAATTCTCAATCGAAGAGCTTCTTGTGCAGCCGGCTATAGATCACATCAAGCGTCTTAACCCACGTTGTTCGCTCATTGATGAGTATTTAGAAATGGAGCCACAACTTTCCAAACTCGTTCAAATCGAGTTTTACAAAAAGTGTGCCAAACAATACTTGGACTAAATGTACCATTGGAAATCGAAATGGCTCAAGGGTATGGATATGTCGAAGTCCCTGAACTCGTTGGTTTGGAAAGATTTCATTGAGTATTGGCAATATGAGACTACAAAAGCTAAGTGTTTGCAAAACTCGAAAAACCAGAGGAAGAAAACCCTACAAGGTGGATGTTATTAGGATAAGTTTTTTCATTTTTGTAGTAATTTGTAATTATTTATATGTATTTATAACTAATATGATAATTTTTGTTAAAATAGACGATTGCGGCCGCAGGGGAGTGTCCTGATTATCTTACTATCATGAAGATGTTGAAAAAGATGGTCGAGATGGAGAGTCAACGCTCTCTAGATCCCAACAACCCGACACGCTCAACCGATATAAGCTGTTTGGTTTGTGAGATAAATATTACATTAAAAAATTATATATTTTTACATTTCTAACTTTTTTTATATACAGTAAACTCTCGTTCACAAAAGTTCGATGACTTTGTCTCAGCAATTTGGCGAACTACAAGGAGACTACTCGTCATACCATTTGACAAACTTCGAGATCTTGCAGCATGTCGAGCAATTGGCGTAAGGATGCTCAATACAATGAAAAGAGAGACAATACCAAGACCCATCAAGATCTTGACTAATCCCACTAAGAGCTATAGATCTTCATAATGGTGATGGTGATGGTGATTGAGTCGCATTCCCAAACTTACAAATTTTCGTTTCGGATCGTGACCATCGCCAAAATCAAAATTAGGACTAGAATCAAGGTCGGATCAAGATAGATTTAGGGGAATGCGATTAGATTCATGATTTTTATTACAATTTAGATATTAATTACGTTTTATTAAATTGTGAATATTATTTTTGATTATATTAAAATATTTCAATTAATCTCGTATTTAAAAAAAAGTCAAACTACAAATAAATAATTAAAATTTTTTAAAAAATTCATTGGAAAACTTCTTCAAAAGAATAAATTATTTTATTTTATTTCTTATCCATCAAAAGCCTCTATGTATTTCATTAAGATGTCGTCAGGTATTCCATAAGAAATATTTATAAAATTTTATCGATAATTCGTCGAAAAATTGTCAGAATGCCGTAGAAAAATCGCTCTAAATATATTCCATCAAAAAAATCTATGGATTTTGGATATCGACCACCTCAAACCAACAGATTTGTATCCGTCGAAGAACTGTCCCGAATGGTCGTTTTCGATGGAAAACTGATGTTTTTTTTTTTTCAAAAATCGACTATTTTTTGGTAGTGTATATATTGTTAGTTCTGAGAGTCTTGATTCTTTTTCACTTTGAATTTCAACCATATTCACCCATTCTACAAACTTCTCAAAAGCTTCATTCTTTTTCACTTTGAATTCTCGTATTCACTTTGAACACAATAGCATATTCATGTTCTTCTGACTTGTTTAACCAAACCTTTGATGCCCAAGCACTTAATCATCTTTTCTTTTTTCAAACACAAGTGATGCTCCTCCCAAAGACTTCCATTAAAATTTAAAGCAAATAGAGGGTATTAAACCTCTTTCCATTGAGCAATGTATAATCTCCCGCTCTAATGCTTAAGATTCCATTCTTTGATTCAAACATGAATCAAACCTTCATATTTTCAAATTGAGAGAATGTTCTTGTCCATTTTAGGAATGTCTCTCACATCTTGTAATAGTACATTAATATCTAATATTTCCAACTCGCTTGATCTTTGAGATTATCTTGTTTCCCATTCTAATCTCAAACCAAATTTTCTTGTATGTCATATGATAATTACATCTCGTATCAATGATCCGTCATCTTCTAAATTTATATCATTATAAGATAGTGATCTAGACACATAATGTAACAATCCGACCCCACTATCCAAGGGTAAAATCGTCTTTTTACATAAATGTTATAAAACTAACGATTCTTTATTCAAAACCAAACGTGAAACGAAGTCTTAAATGAACATTAAATGCGATTAACGATAA
>OVAV01002437.1:0-11222 GCA_900406375.1 Iberis amara
TTACATTACTTGAAAGAACAGTGTTTGAAGTGGTAGGTTGTGGATTATGTTCGGTAGAAGAGGGTTTCGTGTCTATATGTTCAGCAACTTGAGGTTGAGATATATTCAGTTCGAAGGAGGGAGGCTGAATCTCAGTGATGGATGGTGAAACATTTACAGTTTTGCAAATCTGATAAGGTCTGGCGGGTGGTTCATTTAACCCTAAATCCCCTAAATCAGCTAACCCTAAATGAAACCAAAGTTTGAAAACAATATTTAGTATACTAACTATGTAAGTAATAATTAGTACTTTGACTACATAAAACAATGCATTTTGAAGACTGGACATTACCTGAGGTATATGTTTCCATTTTTTGACCAACATGAGGTTGAGATAAATGGAGTAAGAAGGAAGGGGCCTCAATCTCATTGATGGATGGTGAAACATTCACAGTTTCGCGAACCTCAGAAGGTCCCGCAGCTGCTTCATTTAACCCTATAGCCCATCTTCAGCTAATGCTAAAAGAAACCAAAATTTCATAACAACAATTAGTATACTAACTACATAATTACTAATCAGTAGTTTGACTACATATAACTATGCACTTTGAAGAATGGTTTGTTACCTGAGGCATCAACATCCATTGGTTGTTGACCTTCTTCACGATCGTGGTGGGCGTTTTCAGTAGTTCCATAATCATTCATTTGAGAGGATGGATTACCTTGTGCTGCATTATCTTTTCTTATTGTTTATTGAATATTTTTCCAAGGTGATCTTGAATCATTTCAAGGAACATAGACTTCTTCGAGGACATCATCGGCAGGGTGGTGGCGGACTATGTTTGCAATGATCTCGTCACCCTTATCATGTGATTTGAAGATGTAGTCATCAAAACGTTGTGGTGAATTTAATGGATATTTATCCTCATCTGTTGAATCTACACGTTAAGAGAAGAGAAGCATTAATGAAATATCAAATCCTGTTGTTTAAGCAGAGGAATAGTAGTAGGTAATAGTAAGTATGCATACATGTGCTATAAGTTTCTTCAACTGGAATTTTTGTGTTTGATTTCTATGTTGAATCAGGTTCCCCACATCTTTGAACAACTTTGCAACGACCGCATAAATGTGTGTTATTACACTTCTTGTGTATCCTTCAAAAATTGGCAAAGTCTGCTCTTGCACTATTGATGTAATCTTACGGACGAGTATATCCTCATTGAATATTGGTGGTCGTGTCGACGGATTACCTCGGGGTTCAGAATTCTTAGGGTCCTCATTTCTGATATTGTCCTCCTTTATGTCCTCTCTCTCTCTCGCTGTCCCCCTTTTTATTACGTTTATGAGCGTCCTGAGCTTTTTTTGGGCCTCGATAACATCTACAACACGAAGACCACCATCCCATGAATTTATTTCAAATGGGTGTTCTTCGCTTATCAACAGAAGAGGATAATCGACAGCAGGATCATCTTTTCCATTATCTAATTTGATGTCACCCACTAAATCGGGGGGCTGCTTCACTGAGCAATGACATCACTTGAACCTGTGTGTTAATAAAAAAAAAAGCATGAAAAGACATAAGTTAAGTTAAGTAGTCAAACTGCCAAGCTATGTTAAATGGGTAGTTAATTTAATAAGTTGGAGTACTTACTTATCCAAGTATGTTTAGCGACCTGAATGTTTTGTTTTGAAGGTGGAGACTCATGGAACCTATGAAAGTAAAGATCTCTTGAATTGTTGCGTTTCTTTCCATAATTGATTCAAGGACCACATTTTTTAGAATCGGAGGACAACACGCGATTGTGACCAGAATCATTGCATGCGAGAACCCTTGGATTGCCGTTGTAGGTTGGGTATAACTGAACGAGTCCTTCGATTTTGTATTTTCTGCAGTCAAAGAGAATGATTCCCTTCCGTAAGGGTATTTCAGAAACTTATCAATGACTAGTATATGTTCGACCCTTTCTTTCTTGATTAGGGTGTTGTTTGATATGGGACACAATATGCCATCAGCTAGAAGAAGAAGTGCTAGCCTAAGCCTTGCCTCTGGGTCCTTGTACTTTTTGCCTTCTACAAGTCTTTTATGAATCCATGAAGTTGTTGGGTTTTTTTCTCCATCAAATAGTTTGTTCCAAAAATGCTCTGAACACTATTATTTACTTTACTCTTTCCCTTTTTTAAGTTAATTGGTTCTTCTTTTCCTGACATCTTTGTCCTCTTTTTTGCAATTTAACCGAGTTACGATAGCAAATTCCTTAAGGCCATACCTTATTGGTTTCCCCCTAAAAAGTCATCATAGCTCGTTCTCCTTATTTGTCAATAACTATCTTGATAATAGATAGTGGACAAACACCAGGGAATAACTCGTGATTTTTCATATCCATCACGAGATTGAATTGTGAGTTCATGAAGAAGTCCAAATGATGTTGCTTTAATGCTTGCTTGATATGTTCAATCACTCATAGGTTGAAGTTTTTACTAACTATCATTCTTCCTACGGGCTCGCAATTTAATTCGAAAAAATGGTGAGACAATACATGGGTTGTGTCTTCACCCATTATATAACTGTGAAGCAGAGATTGATCTTAGTAAATCGTCAGCCTATGACGAGTAAATAGTCAATTTCGTAAAAATGAAGATAGAGAAACTGTTTGTATAAGTTCTTTAATTAAGGAGGAAGATGAACAGTTGAGATAAATTTTATTGACAGACTATTCCAGAGACATGCAATAAACAAATAATTTGTTGACAGACCATTCTAGAGACATGCAGTGCAATACACGGAAGAAAATTTGTAATTGATTTTCTTTTGTTTTCATGCACCGATTAAACTAAGATAAATGAAATTCTCAAATTTTGAAAATCTGACCTAAATCAGTATGAGAAAAATCAAATTTGGGGTCGATAACTATTTCGCCCGTTGTGAATGGGTGTAGAAAAAATTTTTGAAAAATATAATAGATGGAAGCAGAATTAACCTTTTGAGAAGAATCTGAAATCAGTGTTTCTTGTTCTTCGTGAGTCCATGTTGATAACCCTTATCAAAGTATAAAACGTTGTTTTGCTTCTTGTGCAGTCTTTTATTGAAAATTGTGGAGAGATTTGTGCTGAGGAAACTAGTAAAAGAGTGAATTAATGGTTTGCAATTGGGAAAAAACCATAGGAAGTTAATGAACGGTTTAAGCTTTTGTCTCCCACGATCGCAAGAAAGAGAAGATGAAGGCAATGAGAGAAATTTTAAATTTTATTTAAAATATTCTCTCACAAAAATGTACCTATCTGTACGTAGGTGGATTGTTCATCTCGTAGAGGCATATACAAATATATTGTATATTGTCAGATGAGATAGAATAGTTTTGTAGGTAAACGTGTAAGTTTCCTTATTCGAGGACGTAATCTGATTATTCAATGCAATTTCCCAAAAATTAATAGGATGCGGATTTCAAACATATGCATGAACAATCAAATCAGTGTTACACATGTACTCAATATTATCTTTTAATTTTGAAAAAAAAAATTGAATTATAAAACCAGTAAGATTTCATTACACCAAACTATGTTTTTTTCATAATACTATATAAATTTAACTACTTTACTTTAAAATATTATTACATATATTTATATATTGATTATACCAATATCCATAATATAAGCAAATTTTTAAATATGTGTTTCATAAAATATATATTTAAAATTTTTATTAATTAATCATAAAACTTAGCAACTCAAATATTTATTATATACCGCAAATTAAATTTTTGTTATCATTCGAAAATAAAATCATACATTTTATTTTGGACGAACTAAACTTCCTTCACATTTTCCACACTAGAACCTTACCATTCCACAATTTTTTTCCACTTTATTTGCTATTACCATTTGAAATCTTATCATAAATGCTATAATACTGTTTTCGATAAAAGTGCCACGAAAAATCTAGGGAAAAGGTTAAATTCATACCTTATTTTACGTATCATAAAAATTTATATATGAACTTTGCATTACTGCTAAACAATATATAAAAAATATATTTTTAAAAATTTCCTATATGAACATTTGAGATGGTGCTAATACATACATTATGTTTAACGTCGTCAAAATACCGCTAACCAGATTAAAGAAAAGTGTATTTCATACTTGAACTTTAGATATCGTGAAGATTCATATATGAACTTTGTGACCGTGTTACAAACTATCTAAACGAATGTGATTTTCAAAATTTTGTATATGAACATTAGAGATATGATTAAAATATGCGTTAAGTTAAAGTTAGTAAAAGTACTGATAACGACTAAAACATGCATTATATTTAATATTTTCAAAGTTGAAGTATGAATTGATACTTTTTTGAGAAAAAGACATGTTATACATTTTCAAACATGTCTGCTTGCTTACCAGCTTTAATTTTGTCGATTTATCTCGGCCGCGTGTTGCTCCGTTGTCACGCCTATCTCGTTCCTCTGCTTGCGCTGGTGCTCGTCTCTTGCCCGGGAGTGGGTTGTTTGGTGAGTCGTCATGGGTATGGCTGGCTCTCTGGTAGCAATCAGTTCCATTTTTTTTTTTTTTTGGTTAGTGGTAGATTTGAGTTTTTTCTTACTTGGTTGGTAGTGTTATTCGCTAGGCTCGCCCCAGTTTCTGCTTAAGTAGATTTTGGTTTTGCTGCGGGGTTAGCATATTCACATGTTTGACTTCGTTTAGAGTGGCTTGATGGTTTTATGGTGGTGTAGTGGTTGTTTGTTTCGTTTCTGGATTTCGTTAGGTCAACAATTTAATTCTATTCTTTGAGGTGTTTCTGGTGAAGAGGTAGGCGCCAAAAGTTCAAGGATCATTACTTGTTTGATGGTGTGACATAGCTACTTTTGTTGTCGGTTTTATAGGTTCTTTCTCTGAATATTGGTTGTTGTGGCTTATTGAGGTTTGGTTCGTCTGGAGCTTCTGGATGGTGTTGAACCATTTAAACTTGTTAAAGTTTAGTTCGTTAATCCGGTATCTCCATAAGGCTCTTCGTATTCGTTGGTCCTTTAATTCATATTTCAGTCTCCCCTGCATCTTTGTAGCTATTGTTAAGCTTTTTCAACTGTTGGTATGTATTTAATTGTCTATTTCCATAGTTCTTATATTTTGATTTAGCTTCTTTTGTTTGGACATTTTGTTTTTTCTTTTTCAGCTCCAATCTTTAATTTGTAATTAAGTGTTATTAATATTATCGAGACGATCAGAAAAAACAGGAGTATATGGGCCGGTGGCCTATTTGTCACCTCTCTTATCCTTTTTTTGGTGCATAATATATTACTAGTCCAGCCAGATGGAAAAGGACGATGCAGATTCAACGAGACCTTAAATCCAACGATTCATATTCATCCAAGTTTTATTTCTCAACGGATTTTTGAAATATTACAAATTTACGTGGACGACGCACTTTCCTTATCTTCTCTACTTTCGGATGCTGATAACAGATTCAGTCTCGAAAATGGCTGGCGTTTTACGTGGAGTCACTGCCGGAGGATTTCCTCTCTGTCGTGACTCTTCTCCCAGTATTATCACAAGACGAAGAAACTCAACCGTTAGAGTCTTAGGACAAGACGTCAATCCAACGACGGCGTCATTGGAACGTGCCACGTGGCTACCTGGCCTAGAACCTCCTTCTTACCTCGATGGAAAGTGAGATTCTTCCTTTCTATCATCTTTGCACAAAAAAAAAGCTTTTCCAAAACCATATTTTTGTTTATTGAGAAAGATTGGCTGGAGATTACGGGTTTGACCCACTCGGGTTAGGAGAGGATCCGAAAAGCTTGAAATGGTACGTTCAAGCAGAGCTTGTCCATGCTCGTTTCGCTATGCTAGGTGTTGCTGGAATACTATTCACTGATGTAATAAATTTTTCATTCCTTTTTCAGACACTTAAAAAATTGTTTGCTCAAATAGCTTTTGTATTTTGTATAGCTGCTTCGTATCACAGGGATTAGCAATTTACCGGTCTGGTATGAAGCAGGGGCAGTTAAATTTGATTTTGCTAGCACAAAAACTCTCATAGTTGTACAGTTTCTACTCATGGGGTATTAAAATTATTTATTTCTTTATCTTCATTGTTAAACAACAAAAGCTTATAATGACCTGATCCTCTTTATTATCAAATTAAGGTTTGCCGAGACTAAGAGGTACATGGATTTTGTCTCTCCGGGATCTCAAGCCCAGGAAGGATCTTTCTTTGGACTTGAAGCAGCACTCGAAGGACTCGAGCCCGGGTAATTTTTCTACTCTGATGCTACGTAGAATGAGAAATAAGTGTTAGGATTGTGGGCTTCCACCTCTGATGTGAGGTATATTATCTATAATAATAAGTTTGTTTTGGTGTAGATATCCTGGAGGACCGCTTTTGAATCCACTAGGTTTGGCTAAGGACATTACAAACGCTCATGAATGGAAGCTTAAGGAGATCAAGAACGGTAAATACACTTTAACTGTTATTGTGATTTTGGTTTGGTGGTGACATTAATTGGCCATTTTGTAACAGGTCGTCTAGCGATGATGGCAATGTTAGGATTCTTTGCTCAAGCCTCTGTGACGCACACTGGTCCTGTTGATAACCTTTTGGAACATCTCTCTAATCCATGGCACAAGACCATCATTCAAACTCTCTTCACCTCTGTTTCTTAGTAACTAATTTTCATTTCATTCCTTTTGTAACGAAATAAAAAAATGTGCTCAAACCAACAAACTTACTTTCTCCCAATGTAAGAAAATTCAGATACAAACAGAAACTTGAGTCACTTGTTGGACTTCTTCCGTGACAAGAACATGAAGACTTTTGGCAATAGAGAAAGCCTTTTCTTTTTCTTTTTTGTTTCAGGTGTGACATTACTACTACTTCCTTGTTCACCAACTCCAAATGATGTTGCATTGTGTAAAGCCGATTTCGACTTCCCTAACTCATAATTCTCCTTAAATTCCCCCGCGGAGCTAGTTCTGGGGCTCTTTTCCGAACTCCATTTTCGCAACTCGTGATCCATACCAACCTTACCATCTCTAGCCTTCTCAACTTTCCCCATTGCTTCTTTTAATTCTGTTTTTCTAAAAGCTGTTTCTCTTTTCACTTCTTCTAGTTTTTCCAAGATTCTTGATTCCTCTTCTTTAGCTACCTCGATTTGAGAGACGATCTCCGCTAGCTTTCTGTTAGCTGCCTCCTCTACCTCATGTGCTTGCTTGCTTAGCTCATAATATTCCTCCACAGATATGATTATGCTCCTTGGGGTACTACTAGCACATTCTGTTTCTTGCAAAGCTTTTATTGCAGCTAAGGCTAACTTCTCTGAAGCTCTTGCAGCTTCCATCTCCTTTTTCGCCTCAATTAACTGATTCTCTATTGAAGAAACTCCTGTTTTGGCTTTATCCGATTCTTCCTTAGCCTTTCTAAGCTCCTTTTGAGCAGCCAAGGCAAGTGACTTAGCTTCCTCTGCCTCTCTGCTTGCTTCTTGCAATTTCTTCGCTATTTCTTCGCATCTCTCATCTTTTGTTTCTTCTCTGCTTCTAGCTTCTCTTTTTTTAGTTTCTGATAAATCTTTCTTCTCTCGTCCAAGTTCAGATTGCAATGATCCGACAATTATCTTGAGCGTTTTTACCTCAGAAGTTGCTTTATCAATGTTGGACTTAACTTCTTCAAGCTCTTTTCTGGCGGAATCAACCGCTGTTTGTATGTCATTATTGTTATCTTCTTCTGAATGTCTATAAACTGCTATTTCAGCTCTTAAGTCTTGTTGAAGTGTACAAGCAGCTTCTAGTTTTGTTTTCACATCATCTGCCGCTTGAATCTCTTGTCTAAGCCTATCAATCTCGTCTTCAACCATTTTCAGTTCCTTCTCTCGGTTATAAACGTCTTGGTCCCTAGCCATGGCTGCTTCAAATTTCTTTTCTTGAGCTTCAAGATGAGCCGTATGTGCTGACTCTAGCAATTCCTTTGTTGCAATAACCTCAATTGTCAAACCTTCCATGTTTTTTTCTACATCTTTAGCTTCTAAAACCGAATCTTGGGCTTTTTTCGCAGCTAAATCTTTTTCTCTCAAAAGAGATTCGTATTCTTTTGTGACCATTCCTATCTCTTCTCTTATAGTTCCTAACTCAAAAACCGCTGAAGAATGTCTGGCTTTAGCAACCTCGAGCTGCGCTTTTGCTGCAACGCTCATCTCATCAGCTACACCTTGCTCCATTTCTTCCACACGTAGCTTCGCAAGATCAGAGTCTTGTTTGGCTTGTTGTTCTTCTTTTTCGGCCTTATAAAGCTCGAGTTTGAGCTCTTCAATGACATTCCTTGTACTCTCAAGCTCCATCACCACTTGCTGCTTAGCCTCTTCCGCTACATCTGCTTGTTTCTTGTACTCTGGTATATCCTCTTGTATCTTCTCAAGGTCTTGATCCACTGTCTTCCGTCTCTGTTACACAATCATTAAATTAGTGTCAGGATCAGGATCGGTGGTCCTCATATTATAAAGGCAACTATATAGACCGGTTTTTACTCAACTTGGCCTCAAGACCGGTCTTGATTCCAGAAAATGACAACATTGTACAAAATCAATGTGACCAAAAGGTTTACCTCTATTGTCTGGATTTTGTGTGCTTTCCAATCAGTAATTCCTCCAAATTTGGAAACTGCTTCCTTAACTGATTCAAACGGAGCAGCTGTATCGATCAGTACAGGACTCTTGGGTGACCCGAAACGCGGGGATCCTGATGGGTTTTGATGCACAAAAGCTCTTGGTGATCCCGGAATTTTAAAACCTGGTGAGCATGGCAAAATCCTTGCATCTTCGATTGAATCGATTCGAGAGTCAAGTGAAAAGGAGTCTTGATGGTTTATCATGACTCTTGGTGCAATGTATACCTTTGGAGACTCTGCTTCAACTAAGAAATGTGAATCTTCTTTGTCTTCATCCATTGATTCAATAAACGGATTATGTTCTGGAAAAAGATTTGGTGCATCTCCAAAACTGAGGAGATCATCGAAGTCGATACCATTGAAAAGGGTAGAAGAATCTTCGTTGAAATCAGGAAGTAAACTAATCTCACTTGAAACTTTCTCATCATCCACCATTGTCACGTAACTGCAATTACATTACCAAGATTTCACAAAACAACAAAACGTTTCTTATGATAAGATCATTGGTTTCAAATTGTGTTCATCGCATTCACTATATTGAATTTTTCAATGATTAACGTCGTACCTTCATATAAAAATTGCAACACGAATCTTCTGGGCAAAAGAGGTATTTAGGAAAGCCTAATCATTGATTTGTCTCTACGACCATCATACCACACGTACGTACGTTGTCTAAAAACAAAGACGAAACGATTAGAAGACAATTTTTAGACATCAAAATCATAATCAGACAAACATTTCAAAATAGAAAAAAAGAAAGTAATAACGGAGAGAAACCATAGGGCGTGGAGGCCACAACTCTCTCTCTCTCTCTTCTTCCCCCACAGATATTCTTCTGTTGGTTTTTACTTCCCTTGTTCTGTTTTGTATTTTCTTTTTCTCTAGTTTTCAAAATTGCTGTCAATTTTTTTTTAATAAAACTCCAAAATATTAAAATGATGGTTTTGCCGCAAAGAAAAATGGAAATATATTGAAGTTGTAGGTTAATATGGTTTGAACTGGTACTTTGAACTAATGAACCGAATGTTTTATATTTAATAAATTTCCTTTATTGTCAGTCAATTTTTTTTTTGTCATTTATTGTCAGTCAATTCAAAACAATTAATTTCTGCATTCATTCTTTACAAGAAATGAAAGATAAAATAAATATCACTAGAAAAAAATATTTAGGAAGAACCGAGTGGCCCGATCTAACGAGCAAGGTTGGCCTGGTTTCTTAAGCTTCTCGGATGAAGTCCATCTTCTCATGAGACATTTTGCTGCTTGGAAATGGGTTAAAGAATCTGCCTCATCAAACAAAGGAGCCTCTATGATTGCTCATAGTGTGGTCAAAGAGAAGAGATTAGCTTTGTATGTAGCACAATCCTTTCCATCTTGGCTTAAGTCTGTCTTTGAAAGTGATAGAGCATCCTATGTTTGATGCTTTTGTTTAAGACCTTTGTTGTGATTTTAGTTCTCTTCGAAGAACTTTTGGTACCATGTATTTCGTTCTCTTTCTATCAATATATATCTAGTGTTAAAAAAAAAAGAATCGAGTGGCCCGATATATATTTTATCTATCAAATTAGGGGTTTTTTTCAAGCTACACGCAAACTATTTATAGATATATACCATAATTATATGATAAAAATATATATATATATATATATATATTTCTTTTTTAGAATGCAATATTTACCTGATAACAATTAATTATGATTCTTGATCAAATATATAAGACAATTATATATTTATTGAATATACAAAATAAATATATGGTGGGCTTAACTTGTGATTTTATTTTGGGTACATTTCATTTAGAAGGACTTTTTTAAGTAATTACACTCTATGCACTTATTTAATGCACTTTGTTGAAAAAAGAGAAAAATTTTCTCTTTATTATACCCATATTTTTCTAGATAATTATAATCTCTCTCCTAGCATGCGTCAGATTTTCTTATTTACGTTTTTTTTTACCATCAATCTTTAAAACTAATTATTTGATAGTATATATACATTCAAAAAATTAAATATTATACAGAAATTCGTAACCTGTTGTAATCTATAAATAGACACTTATTTCGTTTAATTTAGATACTGAAAAAAAAACAAAATTTTCTTTATTTTTGTATTATCTTCAATGAAACCCTTCTGTTTAAACATTATTTTAGTATTATGTGTACACAATGCTAATCCATTTGACAATGTTGATTATGCAATTTGTGTACGGCGTCATGATCTTGTGAACACGCCATTGTACACATATTGCATTATCATTGTATACATCGGATAATTAGCATCGTGTACACGAAGTTGTACACAAAGTGTGTAGTCATTGTGTTCGCATATTGTATGATCATTGTGTACACAAACTGCATAATCATTGTGTACACATACTATATGATCATTGTGTATACGAACATCTTGTACACGATGTTGTATACAGACTGCATTATCATTGTGTACATCTAATAATTAGTATCGTGCACAAAAGCATCATGTACATATACATTATGAAATGTGTTTTATTCTGTATCGAAATAAGAAGAAACAAATGTATGTTATATAGTGTGTATATATATATATATATATATATATATATATGCTATCAACT
>OVAV01002438.1:0-11222 GCA_900406375.1 Iberis amara
CTCTCTAGGACACATAAATAAACATAAGTTTATTTAAATTACATGAGTACTTCATAGACAAGTTGGGCATTGTCAACAACCATGCTCCAACTTGAGGGAGGGTGTTAGAGAAGACTTTCTATATCTACTCTTATTTGACATTCATTGTATATTCCTTAATCTCTCAGACTGTATATTTCATTCCTTAGGCAAAGTAGGATATGCAGTCTCATGTATATATAGATCGTATTGTACAGATGAATAACACAAGTCTCTTCTTCAATTACTCTGATTTCGCTACTCTGTAACAGTAAAGGAACTGTTTTGTGAAAGCACAAGTAAATGATGAAGATGCTTTGGCATTTTCTAACCTGCACCATCATGGCATTTCTATTGGGATAGAGAGAGAGAGAGAGAGAGAGAGAGAGAGAGTATCAGTAAAAAAAAGCTTGAAACTGTATTGATAGTTGTTGATAAGTTTCTTAGGTTACATTGTGTATAAAGAGTTGTCACATTTTAACTTGTTCCTCTCTTATCTAGTAGATTGCTTTGGCGAGATTTAGGTGAGTTAGTTAATACTTGAAACTCACTAAATTCTTTTGTGTTCAGATCACCTCTCATCTCTTCATAAAACAACTCTATTTTTGGCTCTGCATCTCTTCTTCACTTCTGATTTTGTGAAGTAGCTTTGAAGAAGTAATCAACACTCTTGTTCTTAACTTGTTATGTCTTGATCTCAAAAGGAAGTCGACAGTTCTTGGTTCCTTGTTAGTGTTTCAGTAAGGTCATCTCAAATACAGAATAATGTCTTCAGCTGAGGGTTTTAACGTCAAGGAAAAAGCAGCAACTAGAGAAAGAGGTGACCGCAGAGAAAAAGACTCTAAAGCCAACAGAAGTCAATCCAAGTTCAAGAGTAAGCGAGGATGTTTGATATGTAGTGAAGGAGTGCACACAGCATAAACCTCAATAGTAGAAGCAAGATCATCTTTGACTGATGTAAATCTTGAAGATGAATGAATCATTTATACAAGTTGTAGCTATCACATGACTCATAAAAAGAGAGTGGTTCCAAAACCTAGAATGAAGATGCTGGAGGTCTGGTCAGTATGTGAAGCAAAATTGTTTCTAAAGTCAAGGGATTAGATTTATCCGACGAAAAATGGCTTAACTGTTCTATTTTCAAACAAGAGGAGTTTACCAGAAATGGCTCCTTTGGAACATTAATTTGAGATAGCTTGTTATAAGTTTGAATTTGAGAATGGTATTTTGCGTATCAAGGCAAGTGATCATACGCTTCTCACAACAAGAAGATATGAAAATTTATACTTGCTTCAACAGAGGAAGATGACAAGATCGCCTCATGCCACAAAAAGGAAACAAGATGAGACTATGATTGTACTAGTGACGAAGGGTCTTTATTAGAAAATATATTATACTCTATTAATATATGTAAAGTTGATGGTAGAATTTCTGTTTGTGATATCTCAAGTTTTTATATGTAGAAGCTAAAGGAATGAAATCCTAAATTTATGTGTTCATCGTAAAATGTCTCTCGGCGACATCTTTCTTTTGATTTTATCTTTTCTAAACTCTCCGTGTTACAAAAACCAAAGTCTCGATTATAACACAAACCAATCGGTTTGGATCCTTTCTTTCACTTCGATTTATACTAAAGCCAATTGGCTGATATTTTTTGTTTTGTTACAATGTCGCTTACAAAACGGAAGACTATCTCACCGTCCGATCTCACGTCATGTGATAATCAACAAATAGCGAATAGTACGCAGATTGTTGCAGCAAATGCCACAACTACGGGTGTGTGTCACCCACTGACTGATGTAGATCGTCAAGGACTAAGTGGTTTCTCTGACGAATAGTGGCACACCATTAAACATTTGATCGGCTCCACCAACAACAACGATCTCTTGAGTGGTGTAGATGATAATTCTTGGATTTTAGATACAGGTGCGACGCACCATATGACGGGACGAGCAAATTTGGTTTGTGATATAAGGACAATCTCACCAGTTTCTGTTCGTTTACCAGTAGGAACAAATGTGTTGAGTGATAAACAAGACACATTTTTTCTCACAAAATATTTGGCATTGTAAAATGTTTTCCTCATCCCTAGTTTTGATATCAATCTAATTTTATTTGGACTACTAGTTACAGATAACTATTTGGTTGGACAAATAACTGATAGATTATTGGTTTTACAGGACCTCACTACGAGGATGCTGATTGGAGCGGGTGATCGTGAGAGAGAGGGCTGTACCGATTTCGTGGAGTTAATTCTATTAGTGCAAATCATACTGTGGTTCATGAGGATTCAACTTTATGGCATTTACGTTTGGGTCATACTTCTACTTGCGTTGTACACAAACTTCCGGGTGTTACACATTTATCAGTTAGTCATAGTTTCGTTCCCTTCCGAATTGTAACACCTGTTTACGAGCAAATCAGACTTGTCAATGTTTCCTATATTCTTTGAATAATGCTAAAGATATTTTTAATTTGGTTCATTGCAATTTATGGGATCCTTTCCGAACTCTTGCATTTTGGGATCACGTTATTTCTTAACTATCGTAGTTGATTGCTCACGAGCTGTTTGGTTATATCTTCTTCCTGATAAAATGAATGTTTCACGAAATATACAAAAAAAAAAATTGTATGATAAAACGATAATTCTCCTAGAAAGTCAAGACTATACGGAGCGACAATGGAAAAATTTTTTAGTGTATGACTCGTTTTTTCCAAGACTAAGGGACTGTTCACGAAACATCTAGTGTCTCAACGCCACAAAAAAACGGACGAATCGAAAGAAAGCACCGCCATATCCTTAAAGTCGCTCGTGCTTTGCGGTTCCCAGTTAATCAATCTATTGCTTTTTGGGGCGAATTTGTGCTTAATGCAACTTGCTTGATCAATCCCACACCTTCTCCAGTGTTACACAACAAGTTTTTGGTTGTCTAGCTAATGCTTATCATCTGTCACATAAGGGCGACAAGTTTGCGACTCGCCACGTCGGTGTGTCTTCATTGGGTATCCTTATGGCAAAAAGGGTTGTCGCTTGTATGGTTTGAATCAACAGATTTTCTTCGTCTCACACAATGTTGTTTTCAACGAAAGTAGTTTCCCTTTCTCAGTGTCTGACTCCAAAAATTCTACGGGTGATTTCTCTTCCCCTCTTTAACCGCCAACAGTAGTACTACAACAGGATAGTGATGCTTCCAATATGTCTTCGTTTGTAGAGTCTTTAGATTTTATTTTGTCTGTTCAAGAACCTGACACACTACCACAAGTGTTGAACTCAGATACTACAGTTCAAGAACCTTCAAATCAGTTAGGGCGTGGTCTTCGTTCTTAATCACTTTCTTCTGAACTTCATTATTATGTTGTTGGTACAGTCACAATCTCTCCTCACATGTCTCTCTCACCTTCTCCACAGCCATCCTCATGTATTAATTATCCTCTCACAGATTATCTAACTTGCCAAAGATTCTCTCCTGCTTATTGTAGTTATCTCGTGGCTTTGACAAATGCTATGGGACTAAAATCTTTCAAAAAAGCAATGAAATTACAGGAGTGGCGTGATGCTGCCAAACTCGAAGTCAATTTCCGTGAAGATAATCACATGTGGGATCTAGTTGAATTACCACAAAAGGCGATTGGTTCTCAATGGGTGTATCGTATCAAACTCAAAGTTGATGGTTCGCTTGAACGATACAAAGCATGTCTTGTTGCACTAGGTAATCATCAAGCAGCGGATTTGGAATTCAAAGAAACGTTTGCACCTGTTGTGAAAATGACTACAATGCGTCTTATTTTTGATATTGCGGCAAAGAAAAAGTACGAGGTTCATCAAATGGACGTCCAAAACGCTTTTTCATGGTGATCTTGAAGAAGAGGTTTATATGTGACCACCACCGGTTTTTTCACAACTGGGAGATAAGAGGGTTTGTCATCTTCAGAAATCCTTCTATGGGCTCAAACAATCTCCTCACTGGTAGTTTTCATGACTTGTAGATGCTCTTCAATGATATGGTTTCAAGAAAATAAGGTCAGGTTATTCTTTATTTACTTACAACCTTGAGGCAGTCACAATGCATATTCTGTTTTATGTTGATGATTTTCTCATCGTGGGTAATATACCTTTTGCCATTGCGTTATTCAAATTATATCTCTCCACCTGCTTCAAGATGAAAGATTTGGGTCATGCCAGGTACTTCCTTGGTATCGAAATCGCACGAAACTCATATGGCATTTATATATGTCAACACAAATACGCTATTGATATAGTTACTGAAGTCGGTATTCTCGGATGCAAGCATGTTGGCTCGCCTATTGACCAAAATCATCGGTTGTCTCTCATGGATAGTCCACTCTTTTCTGACCTGGAGAAATATCGAAGGCTCATGGGTCATCTTGTCTACTTGTCCTTGACACGCACGGATTTATCATATGATATTCACATATTATCACAATTTATGCAGAAATCACAAGAGGCACATTGGTTAGCCGCATTACATACCGTTCGTTATTTTATAGGAATATTAGGCCAAGGAATCTTGTTATGAGCTGATTCTCCTTTGTATTTTACCAGATGGTGTGATTCCGATTGGGCAAGTTGTCCCCTTACTCGCTATCACTCATAGGCTGGTTTGTGAAAAGTGGTGATTCTCCAATTTCTTAGAAAAAAAAACAAAAGACAATTTTTTGTTCATCTGCAGAAGCCGAATCGCACAATGACAACGCTTTATTGTGAATTACGTTGGCTCAAGAAATTACTTCTCGAGATTGGTATTGATCATCAGGCGCCCATGACGTTCAAGTGTGACAGTCAAGCTGCACTTCATATTAGTGCAAATATGGTTTTCATGAACGCACCAAACACGTCGAGCTAGACTATCATATTGTCCGAGATTACATAGTCAACAAAACGATACAAGCTAGTCACATCTCAACAAAGAAACAACTAGATGAAATTCTTACGAAAGCATGAGGAAGAAAAGAGTTTGATGATAACACAATCAATTCAATATTTCTTGACAGTCTTGTAAATAAGATTGTGAAAACTTTTGACACATGTAAAGACTGTATCTTTGGAAGGGTTGAAAGAGTGGGCGTCAACTTAGCTTTGCGCGATAAAAGTAATATACTATAATATGTACATTCAGAGCTTTAAAGAGTTCCATCAATACCATTCTCTCTAAACTATTGTTAATACTTCATATCCTTCATCGATGACTATAGTAAAATCTTTGGGTATATTTTCTAAAATTACAAATATTAAGCCTTTAGGAAGTTCACATATTGGGAAGTTTGGTAGAGAATTAGAGTGGGAAAAGGATCAAGGTGCTCATAAATGATAAATGACATAAATATTGCAATAAGCAGTTTGATAACTATTGTGAGTCAAGGAGTATACAAAGGCATATAACTTCTGCATATATTCCACAACATAATGAAATTTAAGAGCGTATGAACATGAACATATTGGAGAAAATTAGAAGCATATTAAGTGATTTAGGGCCGCCAAAGTGATTTTGGATAGAAGTCACATATAATTCAATCATCTTATTCTGCACTTAAATTTCATATTAGTCAACACTTACATCTTTGGAGTTTTCATATGTTGAATAATATGTTTCACAACAAAACAAATGTCAGGCCTAGTTATTGTTAGATAAATTAATTAACCAAACATACTCATATATTGATGTTGATCTTCAATGGACTTATCTTCACTCTCCCCCTCTTTAATGACTTTATAGACATTTTCAAGTGGGGTTTCAGCTGGTCTTGATCCAAGCTTCCATGTTTCACTAAAAAGATCAAGAGTGTACTTTCTTTGTGATATGAATAGTACTTCTTTGGATATACAAACTTCTATCCCAAAAAAATATTGTAGAATGTGATACTTTATTCATATGGTTTACAAACGTTTATATACAAATACAAAGAGCCCAATATTAATTGAGATTGAGCTAGTTACCTAATGACATACTAATCAACATAAACACATGATGTATTTCCCTTTATATGCCCCTTTAAGAAGGTGGTGCTTGAGCAACATCTATCTTGTTTCGTTGATGGTTGAATGGTGTGCGGGTAAGAGGTTTTGTAAGTGCGTTGGCAAGCTGATCCTTGGAAGAGACATGCACCACTCGAAGCTGGCCAGCGGTTATTTGATTTCAAATGAATTGATAATCAAGCGCCAAATGCTTCATGCAAGAATGAAACACCGGATTTGCGCATAAGTACGCCGCACCAACGTTATCGCAATATATAACATGAACATATTTGAGCTTAACCCCTAGCTCATGTAACAAAGATACAATCCATCATATCTTAGCTGAAGTGGTTGCTACTGAGCGATACTCCACTTCCGTCGAGGAACGGGATACAACATGCTGCTTTTTGGATGACCAAGAAATCAGATGTTTCCCAAGATAAACAATATTGGCGTTAGTGGAAACAAAAGTGTCTCGATCACCCGTCCAATCCGCATCTGAAAATGCATGCAAAGAACTGCTGTTATTGGCGCTATAAAAGATTCCATGTGAGTGAGTTCCAAGTAAATACCATCATAGACGCTTTGTAGCTTGCCAATGGTCGGTTGTTGGAGAATGCATAAACTGCTAAAGCCAATTACCCGCATAGTGATAGGTCTAGAATTTAATTCCTAAAACTACACTGCAAAGAACATATCAAAGTAGTATAGATAGGGTCGAATTCCACAGAGACCAGAAAGCACACTTTCAGTTTTAATGTCGAATTAAGCTAAGACGGATTAAATGGTTGGTTGTAACTGAGTTTAAAAAATAACGGTAAATAAACGAAAGTAAATCAATAAAAAAAGCGCCAGGCAATAGGGAAATCCACAGGTAGTCAGGTTTAAAAGCTTAGGTTAACATGCATGATTTTACTTTGAAAATAGTTCTCAACATGAAAGAAACAGTAGAATAATCTCCTCTCGAAGTATTAAACCCTATGTTCGAATTACTAAAGATAAACTCTCGCCGTATTTAGATAATTTAATCAAGTATTAAGTTCATATTCAATAAGTTCATAAGCATTCATGACAATACTCTCGCAAGCAAGAACACCTATTCATCTAGACTAGAGTAGACCTCTAAACCAAATCTCTTTCTGTTTATCAACCTAATATCAATGAACTATATGACCAATCTAATTCAAGTATTAAGAACAAGTCTAGACTAAGAACCTAACAAATTCAATCATGGTTCCCTGGGAAACTCTGAAACCTAACTATGGAACTACTCAGACATTGACAAGCAAACACAAATCAATATCAAAGAAGAACTCATAATCATAAAGCAAAAATAGATATTGGAATATAATGACGGTTCAGAGAAACTTCTCCCAAATACAGGTTTTGTAATTCGTCTCTCTCTCTGTGTGTGTGTATGTGTGTAAAACTAGAATAGAATAATGTGTAGGTTCAAATAAAACTAAGCCACAAGGTTTTTATAGTTCAAAATAGAAAATAATAAAATAGGAAAACTAGAAAGGCTTGAGGACACATGTGCAAAATAATGGAAATTCTCCAAATTTCTCGCAGGAGACTAGATTGATGGTTTTGGGTCAGATTGGTCAGTCTGGCTTCTCCTGATTTTTCCAGAGAGTTTGGACCGATCGGTCTACCTTGCACATGCTTCTTCTGCGAGCTAGCTTGACTAGTCTTCAATAAAATCGCCATAACTCTTGATTGCACTGATGGATTGACTTCAAACCAATTTAATATGAAAGCTAACTCAAGTGGTTATCTTGTGTCAAAATTTCAACTTCATCCATCGGTGGGAACATCCTCAAACGTTGGAAAAATTCTGACCTTTATGCCGGACTCTGCATCTACATATGCCAATTTGCATCCAAAACNATTTAATATGAAAGCTAACTCAAGTGGTTATCTTGTGTCAAAATTTCAACTTCATCCATCGGTGGGAACATCCTCAAACGTTGGAAAAATTCTGACCTTTATGCCGGACTCTGCATCTACATATGCCAATTTGCATCCAAAACGTCTAGAACACCTAGAAAACTGTAAAATATACCAATTTTGTAGAAAAAATCCCAGATAATGCTGAATAGCAAGCATAAATACTTACTATAAAGCGTTAAAACCTAGTAATATTACATTGCTAATGTCTGGTCTTGTGAAAGCTAAGTATTGCAAGCTGCCAATGGTAGACCTATATTCTGTTGGGTCTTTGAGATGATTTCCTGAGCTGAGTGTAAGTTTGGTATGCACGTCGATAGGAGTTTGGACCGGTTTAGCATCAAGCATCTTCAAATGAGCTAAAAGGTCCAATATATATCGTCGTTGTGTGAGATACATACCAACAGAGGTGCGATGAGCTTCAATGCCGAGAAATAAATGTAAATCATGTGGATCTTCAATTGAGAAACGCAGAGACTATGACTTATGCTCTTGATACCCTGAAGAATTGATACTTTATTCATATGGTTTACAAACGTTTATATACAAATACAAAGAGCTCATTATTAATTGAGATTAAGCTAATTACGTAATGACATACTAATCAACATAAATACAAGATATATGTATTGGAAAAAGGTCATTTAAACCCTCAAGTTTGGCGAAATAGCTAAAATAAACTTGACAATCTTCTCTCTCCATAAAAACGCCAAAGTATGCATTGACCTGGCCAAACTAAACATAAAAATTCAAACATTAAAAAATAAACGGAACTGTTAATTTTATTTAACGTCTGACTTTTTATAGTTAATTTGGTCAAATCAACGCATATTTTAGGGGTTTTAAGGAGAGAGAAAATTGTCAGGTTTAGTTTGACATTTTAGCCAAACTTCAAAGTTTAAATGATATTTTCCCAACATTATATATATATATGAGAATTATATATACATTTAAATTTTAAATTTATCTTTTAATGTGGCATCTAGTACACTTATGGGGAAGCTTGGTTTGCCTACAATAAAGCATAAGCATACTTACAAGCCGAAATGGTTTAATGATGGCAGTAAACTAAAGGTATCGATACGAGTGGGGATCGTTTGTGGGGAGTTTTATAATTTCTAACACCAACTGAAACAAGCTCGTAGACTTTCTTGATGAGTTCGAAGGGAAGATAATTTTGTAGAATCTTACATTTCAAGTAGAAACTTACGAGTTCTTCATATATGGAATGAAACCTAAACCATGGAAAAACGTCGTCAAATCTTTCTATATTGTTGGTAAACTCTACATCATCCATAACTAGAACCCTAATTACACAAAGAGAACTAATATTTTTTGGACCGAAGAAAATTGGGTAATATGGTATTAAAATATTTTATAATTTGTTAAAAAAATATACTTTATAAAAGTCTTTGTATTCAAGTACTTTTTTGTTTCGTGAATGATGAATTGTTTGTCCATTATGAATGTGAATTATTCATGTGAATGGTGAACTGCTTATGTGAATAATGAATGATTCATGTGAATGGTAAATTGATTTTATGAATGATGCATGGTTCCAATAAATGAACAAAAATACCTATTTTTAAATAAAAAATAAAAGTACCTATTTTCTAAATTAAACAAAACAAAAGTACCTATTTTCCAAAATAAAGAACAAAAAGTAACCAATTTAGAAAATTACTCTAATTTATGTTTGGAAAAAGATCATTTAAACCTTGAAGTGTGGCTAAAATGTCAAATTAAACTGACAATCTTCTCTCTCCTTAAAACCCATAAAGTATGCGTTGACTTAGCCAAATTAACCATAAACAAGTCATACGTTAAAAATTAACGGTTTCGTTTATTTTTTTTAACGTCTGACTTTTTATGTTTAATTTGGCCAAGTCAATGCATACTTTGAGGTTTTTATGGAGAGAGAAGATTGCCAGGTTTAATTTTGCTATTTCGCCAAACTTGAGGTTTTAAATGACATTTTTCCGTATATGTGTTTCCCTTTATAAGTACTTTATCCCACGAAGTAGGGGTGGGCGAATAACCCAAAACTCGAAATCGGAATCCGAACCCGACAGAAACTACCCGAATTGAAACTATAAAATACCCAAACGGTTATTGTTTTCTAGAAGTTTGGATACCCGAACTCGAACGGGTATTACCCGAAACCCGAAAAATCCGAATGGATACTTGAACTTATAATTATTGTATTAAATATGTAGTTATATATAAATTTGTTTTATATAAATATTAATATATTCATGGAGAAATAGATTTTAAATATTAAATTGTGTAATTTAGTGAAATAATAAGTTTTGTAATGTCTTATATATTTATTTATATATTAAATTTTATAATTAAGTTGAATTAAACTAAGAAAATATGTTGTATAGTCTTGTAAAATAATTTTTTTTAATTCCTTCTTGATAAAAAAGAAAGTTTACCCAAAAAGAAATAACAGACATTCCTAACTTTTGAAAGCCGAAACTAGGAAGAACAAATCATAAAGACTAAACAACTATAAGTGAGCAAAAGAGCCACTAAGATGCAAACTCAGATTTTTAATACTTATTGAACAATAATTTAATTTCCATTGAATAATTAAATTCAAACGAAAAAATAAATAAATCATATTTGAACCAATTATTAAATCGGTTTAGCGCTAATTAAATTTTTTAATCGATTTAAATAATAAAATTATAGATCGGTTTGATTTGATTTTCATAAAAAAATTCGGATATACCCGAATCTGACCTGAACCCGAACTAAAATACCCGAACCCGACCCGTAACTATAAAATACTTGAACATGTTCTAGACCTCCTAATAGAAAAATCCAAAAACCCGAAAAACTTGATCCGAACTTGAACGGGTACCCGAATGCCCACCCCTACCACCAAGGTCATTAATATCAAAAACATATTTGAGAAACACTTTAGTGGATAATTAGTCATTCCCTGAGATGATTATATAATCTATACAGATAAAAATGAGTACTAGACCTCTTTGGCTTTGGAGAATAATTAAGGTATGATCATCTTTGGATCTTGTGAATTCTCTTGTCATCAAGGTTGAGCTTAGCTTGAGGTATTAAGCTCTTTTGGTGATTGTTTGAGTATATAAATTGTTTTCTTGAGTCTAAGTACCTTTTCCTGAGCTACCGATTTTTTTAGTCCAAGTGAAGAATACATGTACGCTTCTTGAATCTAAGCACCCTTCTTTGCTGCTCGACCAAACCATAGATATCCTGTAACATCCCAACCCGGGAAATCCGGCCCATTTTGTTT
>OVAV01002439.1:0-11220 GCA_900406375.1 Iberis amara
TTGTAACCGCAGGCGGGAACATAAGCCTCGTTGACTTTTACATAAAACCACCGACGCTTCCAATCCCAGATTTTTCTCTTCGTCCCGTCGACGAGCTTGTGCTGGGTCTTGAAAGTGACGTAGAAGAACCCAGTTCTGAAGCTAACCTTATCGACGATCCTAGGACTGGGGCAAACCTTCGTCAGCTCTCCATAGAATCTCCCACAAACGTCGACCCCGACTTTAGCGGCCAATACAAGAGTACCGACCAAGGTGCGAAACGTCGCAACCGTATTATGGGAGATAGCCATATGCCGCTTCGCGCAATAGGAAACAAACACCTTCGGGAGAGGAAACCACAAGTGCGCATCAAGGAAATAATCCTCGAAGACAGCGAAGTAACCTTGCGGGGGGTACCATGGTCTTTCGCGGAAACCAGGGATCCTGAATGTCAGGTTGGGGTCGTTGAAGCCGCACTTCCTAGCCAACTTCATTAGTCGCGGTCTGTCCATAATAGAGGACGACACCCTGGTTATCCTGTCAACCTCAGCACATGCCAGCTCGGAGGAACCCGCCCCGTCTGAACGCGGTACAAACGGCTCAATAGTGGGACCCATAAAGTCCCTCTCCGCAACCCCACTCGAAGGAACTTCATTCCTGGCGCGTCCTTGACCCGTTCGCTACTCCAAGAGAAACCTCTTCCTCACAGCAAGAGGGACCAAGTCGGCCGACTCCTCAGCCGCCGTCGCAGGATCCCCCCGTCGCCTCACCGAAAACGGGATCACGTCAATGGAATCCCCAGAGTCACCTGTCTTCTCTGCATGGTTGGGGGACGCGTCGGTCGCTGAACCAGATCCTGGATTAGAGCGACGAGCCAACGAAGAAGTTAAATTCTCCTCCGACTCGCCAGCAGAGGACCCAGCGCCGCGATTCGACGCGCTACCCTCAGAACCACTAGTCCCACTACCCAGACTGAGATCCATCAGATCACAGACCATCGCACGGACGCAAACGGCGAACTTAACCGGAAAAATAAAAAGCTAGAGAGAGAAAGTAGAGAGAAGAGAGAGCAGAAGATACCTTTTAACTGATGTAGAATGGGAAAATGACGTAACCATGAAGTATATATAGAGGGGCGACCGGGAGTTGAAGCGTCTCAGGTAAGCCGTACCAGGAGGCGAAGGTCCCCAGAGAGAAATGACCAGGAGGCGAAACATTAGCGAAGTGGATGACCGGATAATGACAGCTTCTCCACGAAGCTAATTCACCTAGAAATCAACGCCGACCGTTACAGACTCAACCTCATCCACCCAGACGCACTTCCTTGGAAGAACGGGCTTCCCACTCCGCGACATGACCCATTGGGCCTCAAGACGCATACTGTCTGACGAACCCGCAAACACGTCGGTCTCGCCGAACTGAGGGGGGGAGGGGACTTATTGTTGGATATGAGTTTATCACCAAAAGCCCAATGGGCCAATTTCACTGCGCAAGCCCGCTGCGAACGGTCCACAGAGAGAATCGACGAGGCAGGTGAAGTCGCCGAAGGAACAATGCGCCTAGCCCCCCTAAACCCTCAGAACAGTGACCTACTAACCGAGTCGCCAGTGGAACACGACACCTAACCAACTGCCTCGCCTAGCCGAATGATTACGAAGAAGGCATTATAAATAGAAGGGGTGGAACCACAGAAAAGAGGTGGGAGAAATTGGGAAGAGAAACTAGAGAGAAGTTAGAGAGATAAGTCGACCCGCTTAGGACTTTCGCTTACCTTCGACCCGCCGAGATCTTCTGTTTATCTTTAAGTGCGTCGGATTTGTCAACGCGCTTTCCTTGTTTTACACTTGTAATTCTTCCTGTCAAATACGAACCCAAAATTAAGGGGGACCTTCTCCCTAGATTCAACAAGAGTAAAATTACAAAAACCATAAATATAGTATATATAACCTCTAAAAGTTTAATATAGCAATAAACCAACAATACTTTTGACTCGTAACTAGATTTTAAACAAATTAACATCTCTTTAAATTAATATTTATAAATTAATAAAATATTGTAGTTTTTTTTTTTGTAAATATAAAATATTATAGTTACATAATTAATTTTATATGTTTTGATGTATCGAAACGAATATACTATGAAAACGTAGATTTGAGTTTTTTTTTTTTACCACATTTAAATTGATAATAAGATTCAATCCTCGGAAAATCGTAGTTACGTGAATTCAAATTCTAATATAAAAAAAATATATAGATACAAATTTTTAACTATTTGACCAAAAATACTTTCTAGACATAAACATTAATCCATACTCCATAACCGGTTTAGAGGAGATGAATGAGACACTAAATTATGCATTTGAGAATTTAGCTAAAACTTAAAATCTTACTAACTAAGAACTGGATTACAGATATAGGAAACATAGCATTATTTTTCTAATTTACATTGAGGGTGTAGCTTGTGAAAATAATAAGTTTAGAGTGTATCGTTAATTTTCACTAAAATGAGGGATTGTTTCTGTGATTAGTTGTCAGGTTTCATTTTAATGAAGGCGTGTCTGCTCCGGGACAGTGACGGGGGTTAACGTGCTAAAATTTCATTGGCTGCCAGTTTTAAAATTTATCTACAGTTTATGACTTTAGCCAATCGATGTAAGAATAATAAAAATAAATTTGTAAGAGCCACTCGATTGCTTCCTATCAAGAGACTTCCTTTTCTCTTCTTCTTCGTTTTTTTGTTTGTTTGTTCTCGTTTCTTTTCTTTCTTATTCGGATTCACCCAAAAAAAAAGACACACTTTCGAACCCTAAAATACAGAGCACTGTCTCAATTTCATTTCTTGATAAGAAAAGTAAATCAAAAACATTAAATTTTCCCAAGAAAATGGAGAGATTGAAGCAGCAACAGCAACAAGTGATGATTCAGCAAGCTCTTATGCAGCAACAGTCTCTCTACCATCCCGGACTCATCACAGCTCCTCAGGTTTCTGATTTCTCTCTGTGTTTCTTCTCTCTCTTTCATTTCAGTGGTCGATTTGGTTTTAGGTCAGTCTTAAAGTTTCGGTTTTTATGCTTGACGATGATTGGTTCTATTATGTTCCTCTGATTTTAGGAAGAAAATATTTGCCCTTTTATTTCTTTTTCATTTTTTTGTGTTTCCCTTTTTTTTTTTTTCCTTTTTCATTTTTTTGCAGATAGAACCAATCCCAAGTGGAAATCTTCCCCCTGGTTTTGATCCAGCTACTTGCCGCAGTGTGTGAGTGTTAGGGTTTTTTTCTTTTCTTTTTCTCTTCACTTTTATGTATGTTCTGTGTTGTTGGCTTACTAAGTATTCAGTAGTGAGCTTTAGTTATCTCAACATTGGTGATTTCATTGAAATTAAGTAGCTTGCACACATGCTTTCTTTGTTTTGTATCTATAGTTTCTTCCTTTTGTAAATTTCAGGTACGTGGGAAACATTCAGATTCAGGTGACGGAACCTCTGCTCCAAGAGGTTTTTGCTAGCACTGGTCCTGTAGAAAGTTGTAAACTTATTAGAAAGGAAAAGGTTAGTGTTATACTACAATGGAACTTGTTTCTTGAGTATTGGCTATGATTGGTACATGTTATAATCTTTTGATTTGATTTGACAAATGAGCAGTCTTCTTATGGCTTCGTCCATTACTTTGATCGACGATCGGCTGGTTTGGCAATCCTTTCTCTCAATGGAAGGCATTTGTAAGTCTAATCTAGCATGAGCAAGATACTTTTGTTTTTTCAAGATTTGGAGTAGATTATGAACTTGTTGAGGTAATTTGCAGGTTTGGGCAACCTATCAAAGTTAACTGGGCTTATACTAGTGGCCAGAGAGAGGATACATCAGGTTGGTTTATACTCTTATTTTTCAAAATAGCGTTTTGGGTTGTTCTATGGGTAAACATCTTTCATGTGCAGGTCACTTCAATATATTTGTTGGGGATTTGAGCCCGGAGGTTACTGATGCAATGCTGTTCAATTGCTTTTCTGTCTACCCGAGTTGCTCGTAAGTTTTTTAGTAGCATACTACTGCCTATGCTGTCTTAACATTCTCTGTCAAAATGGAAGTTTAAACATTTTGCATTCTGAATTTGCTGTTGTATTCAGGGATGCAAGGGTTATGTGGGATCAGAAAACCGGGCGTTCAAGAGGATTTGGATTTGTTTCTTTCCGTAATCAGCAGGTACTAGAATTTATTCTTTCAATACTATTGTATGAGCTGGTTTTACCTTGGCTATTTAATGATTACTACCAATCTTTTATGTCATTGTGCAGGATGCCCAGAGTGCAATAGATGAGATAGGTGGTGAGTATATGAGTTTATCTGCTAGATTCTTTCATTATAGATTGTGATAGAACTTGGAAGCTTTCCTTCTTACAACTTAAAACGAAAATATCGTAGTTTGGACATGAGGTTGTATATGTTTCTGTTTATCGAATTTAAATGCATGGAGTTGAGTCCATGATGAAGTTTGTCGTACCTGATAAGACTATTTACCATTATTGGCTTATGGTTTCTTTTATTGCTTTTCAGGGAAATGGCTTGGGACGAGGCAGATTCGCTGTAATTGGGCAACAAAGGGAGCCATTTCTGGCGAGGAACATAGCTCTGATTCCAAAAGTGTTGTGGAACTAACCAGTGGTGTCTCGGGTACGTTTTATGACGAAACTCTACTTGTCTTTGGTTCAAACTTTACTACTCATACATAGCTGATTAAGTAGGACAAATGATGTTGATTCTTACCTCTTGATTGGCTTATATGTTCCTGCAGAGGATGGAAAAGATGCAAGTAGTGGCGATGCTCCTGAGAACAATGCTCAGTACACAACTGTTTACGTTGGGAATCTTGCTCCAGAGGTAAAGCAAAAGACATTATGGTTATAAAGAATTCTATTGGCTTAACACAACCGTCATATATATATTTGTTCAACATTGTCAGGTTTCACAAGTTGATCTTCACCGCCATTTCTATTCCCTTGGTGCTGGAGTTATTGAGGAGGTTCGTGTTCAAAGAGACAAAGGCTTTGGATTTGTGAGATACTCTAATCATTTAGAGGCTGCACTTGCTATCCAGTTGGGAAATACACATTCCTACCTCAATGGTAGGCAAATGAAGGTAATATAACTAAACTTGATTGTGTATTGTTAGGATTCACCATTCTAAAAGCTCTTGAGTTTGTTGTTGTCATAGTGTTCTTGGGGAAGCAAGCCAACTCCACCAGGAATACCATCAAACCCGCTTCCTCCACCAGGTCCTGCACCAATCCCTGCATTCTCAGCCAGCGATCTCTTGGCTTACGAGAGGCAATTAGCTATGAGTAAGATGGCGGGAATGAATCCGTTGATGCATCATCACCCGCAGGGACAACACGCTCTCAAGCAAGCCGCAATGGGAGCCACTGGTTCAAGTCAGACAATCTATGACGGTGGTTACCAGAACGCACAGCAGCAGCTCATGTATTACCAGTGACTACTTCCTTCCTTGAAGCATTGATTTTGAGTGAAGACTTTTTTAATTTTCTTTCTTCTGTCTATCTTTATGTAATGTCTTTTGTTTTTTTTTTAAAACTTGTGTTCTTGTTATAATGTTGTTATCTTGTAGCGCTTAATGATCAAAAGTATGATTCTCATTTAAATATTAAAGAAACCAACAAAAATGTACTTAAAAATCGAATCAAGTATTCTTTAACATTACAAACTTTGTACTTGTTTTGTTGTAAAGGACAACATAAAGAGTTTTGTTCTGTCTGTTATCTTAGCTTCGAATCGTTTCCTTTGCTACGGAATGTAGAAAGTGAAAAGAATGATCTCTTCAATTCACCATCTTTCACTTTGTTTGAACCTTCAATACACAGAACACAAAGCTACAATTTAGATGAAACCAATCAAGAAAACATAAAGATGAAGAAGAAAGATTATCTACCTTGTTCATCATCATAAAGCTGATTCTGAGAAAATGCCATTCTTGATTTCCCTAGTTCATCCGATGATCGGTAAGCAAAGTCATCATCACCTTCAGATGTAGTTACAGAAACCCAATCCATTAAACTATCCGCACCACGAGTTTTCTTTCCAAACTTTAGCAAACGTTTGATTCCTTTAGCTAAATCCTTCCGAGAATGGATTGGAGAAGGACTTTGAGCTGTTGTTGTTGTTGTTGTTCCCCATTTCTTTCTCATTCTTGAACTCCAAGAAGCAGGACTTCCCATAGGAGAATAATCCATTGAAGCATCAGCATCTGAATGCTCGTGTGTATAAGAGAATGCGTGTTGCAAGTTTGAGCTCCATGAGAGAGGACTCTCACTTGGCGAATCCATTAATGAGGCAACACTATGATGAAATGTTGAAGGTAGAGTATTCACCGGTAAGTTTACCTGAGAAGTGACATTTTCATCCTCTGAGGAATTCTCAAATTTGTCTTCGATTTCTCTAGCTTCATCTTCTTCTTTGACATGATTCTCCACAACTTCTTTTACTTCTTCTTCTGACTCAGAGTCAATTTCATCATACTCTTCGTTTTTCAAGTACTCTGGTACATCATCATCGATGTCTGTGTTCTGTTTCTGATTCCTCTCTTTGCTCATCATTTCATCAGAGTAGAGTGATGTCAATTGTGTGAGTTCTATATTCGCTGAGAAGCTTTTCCTTAATGATCTTGGTCTTTGAGGCTTAACAGGAGATGCCATTTCTTCTTTTGTAGTCTTCTTATTACTACTTCTCAGCATAGGAGGATTTCTGACAGCTAAAGAAGATGGTTTTGTGTTTTCTTTCTTAAGATCAGAGAATCTAGGAATATAAGATTGTGCAGCCCGATTTATCCCGGAAGTAGTGTTAGTGTTTGAACCTTTACTCGATGGTTTCGAGACTCGAGAGCTCCTGTTTGGTGATGGAGCCTTTCTAACTTGAGAACTTCTTGAAGCACTCTTTCCATTGGCTAGCTTATCTTTCTCTTCTTTTTCTTCTTTGTCCTGTAATGAGCTTATAGGATGCTGTATAAAAAGATTGAGAAGAGTTACCAAATCAAATTGCAAAAACAATAAGACAAGATTCTGTTAACATCACCAGAGGAAGTAAATGCTTTTGATACCTGATAGTTTTTCATACTTGACCGAGAGTTAAAAGATCTGAGTTTCTCTGCACGTTGACGGGTACTTAATATAGAATCCTTCCTCTTCTCAGATGCAGCAGAGAACTTAGCTTTCATCTCAGTTCTACTTCTCTCAAGAGCTTCTTGCATTGACTTCAACTTTGTTTCTTTTGAACTCCATTCTTTTCTTAGTTTTGCTTCTCTTTTCTTCATATATGTCTCATATAACTTTCCTTTAGAATCATCAGAATAACTTAAGTTCCGAAGCATTACAACATTTCTGTTGTCTTTTTCATCACCAACTGATTGATCTTCCTCAAAATACCGTTGTTTATGCTCGGCGAAAACCTTCTCAAGGTCATCTGCCTTCATTTTCAATTCGTTGTTGACCACTTGAGGAACGTCTCTAGACATTCTTGTCCTCTGCATTTGATTTACAGATTTTGTACGAACTCTATTTTTGTTCATTTTCCCAGCTGAATCTGCATTCACCAGACTAGCCTCAAGATTATCTTGTCTCTGTTTGAACCCTGCAGCAGCTGGTTTCGAAGAGGCTGATAAAGCTGGTTGTTTGTCTGATCGGAACACCTCTTTCTTCCAGCCTTTTGATTGGAGATCATCAGTTTTGATATCAATACTCTTTGATATATGCGCTGATCGAGACTGTGAAAGTCGATTAGGAACTATGACTGACGATTGTACCACATTGTGGGATTTCGAGGCATAGCTCTCCTCTTCTTTCTGCCTGAATTCACCATCAGTCTGGTTTTGAGAATCATCATCATCATCATCACTATTTTCTCCAGACTCTCCTGTTACTGTGGCATCAGGATTAACAGGTGATAGTGTCCTCGCCGGACCTTCTTCGCTACCACTACTATCAGACTTCTTGCTATCCAATGACATATCAAAATTCATGTCACTTACAACACTCCATTTTCTCAATACAGACTTCTCAGGGGATACAGGAGCAGCGGATGAAACATCGGAAGAAAGTCTCCTTAATTCTGTGGATTTAGGAACAACAACTACTGGTTTGTTTCCTGAAGAGTTTGAATTCTCTTTCTGTTTGCTCTCAAAGAGATTAATCCGTTCTTGTACACTGAGTCTCCTTGTAAGTTGCTTAACCGTAGAAGATTCAACCAAACTCTCATCTTTTTTCTCCTCTTCATCCTTCTTTGTGCTCTCAGTACTTACATGTTGACTGATGCCTGTTTCATTGACTGATGTATTTAAGTTCTTCATGATCAGATCTGGTCTTCTTTGCCATAGAGAAGTATATTTTCCACATGCTTTGCTGATAAAGAGATAAAAAATTCAGATCAACATTGTAAGAAAATGAAACACCAAGAAAAAGAAGTGCTTACTTCAAATGATAAGCGTCGAATCTATCAGCAAAATGTTGAAGATCAGAAACAGTATGAGGGTCAAAACCATTAGCTGATGCGTGAGCAATCGCTGTGGTTAAGTCTTTCTTTATTGCCTCAAGTCTTAAATCTATAGCTCTTAAGAGCTCCTTTCTAAACACATTCAAAGAAACACAATCAGCATAACTTTCGTTCAATATACACTTGGGACAGTTTTGACCAATACTTACTTTGTAGCATCAGTTACACTTCCATCATCTGAAACATTGGAAAACAAAAATACCATTAAGGTTGGTCGTATCGTATATTTAAAATTTGATCCGAGTTTAAGGAGAAATCAAACAGACCCTGAGAATATAATGTCCGAGCTGATTCCAATTGTGACATCTCCAAATCAAATGTATTAACTCTTTCCAAAACTTCTGGACTATTAACAAATTGAACAAATCTGGAAAAAAGGATCCAAGTTAAAGACTATTTTGTTAAAAGGGGAAAAGCAAAAATGTTAACCTTTTGAGTGTTCTTCTTGTGAACCAAGATTTGTCATTTTCGATTTTTTCTACTTCTGCTCTAAAAGATGATTGTGTTTCAAGAACTCTTAGATGATTCACGAATTGTTCGATCAATCCTGAAGCTAATTTCTCTGTTTCTCCATTACTTGATACAAACACTTCACATCTGTAACACATCCAGAAATAATATATCAACATAGAAGCATAATAATCATTTATAACAGAACAATTCAGTGGGAGAATAAGATTTTTACTAACCGTGAATGTTTTGGCGAAAGGTTAAATACAGCATAGTCAAGAATAGTATCATCGTCCATTTTCCTAAGGCCAAATTGTAAACCATTCAAAAGATTATATCACTGAGATTGTTATGATTCAACATAAGAATCTCAAATCAATGTCAAACAAGAGTAAATTGGATTGAAATTTGGCTAATTTTATGAGAATAGTAAGTCATTAAATGTAATGTAGCAATAAATGCATATCTAACTTAGTAACTTACCATTAAAAACAAACAATAATTACTCCCAAAAAAATGAAAAATCAACAATAGTAATAGATGAAACAAAGCTACAACAATGAAATGAATCGTCAAATATTGAAATTGATACTTCCCAGATCTGACCCCAACACTAAATATAAAAAAATCCAAACTTTGACACATTTAAGAAAACCCATAATTCAAATTCCAAAATCTGACAAAACCCATCTCTGGAAGACGATGTTATGCTAAACTTGCAGAATTCAAAGGTAAGCTAATCAAAAGCAATGAACTTTAGCAAATAAAAGAAGACGAACTTACGACAAAGCGATCCTACTACACTCTCGATTGCTTCCAATTACTCTCCAAACTTCTGATAACTATAGTTCTTATGGGAATTGAGATTAAAGACCCGTCGTAGTAACTCGTAACTACAGTGGTATTTGCAATAAAAATGCAATCTTTCTTTTCTTTGTCCTCAATTTGAAGAACTTTCCTCTCTCTCTCTCTCTCTAGATGTAACCCATCTAGTAGATATATAGAATGTGAAGCTCTAGAGAGAGAGAGAGAGAGCTTCCTTGGGACAACTTTCACCTTTTTTTTTCCCTCCGCATAACAGCCTGTATTTGAGAAAATACGAATGACACAAAAGAGTCAAAGAGATAATACCTCTCAATATTACTTTACCAAATTACCCTTACAGTAAACCGAATCGACCCAAACCGGTTTGGGCAATGTTACCCCCAAAATATTCTAATATCGTAAATTAATTTCTATTTAAAAATATTCAAAAAATAAGCAATACATCAAACTTGCTAGATATTCGATTAGTAGTTTGGATGAGACAGTGGATATCCGGTTAAGTAATTTAAGATTTGGTATTGGAAGTGATTATTGGAGGGCAATACTGTAACATTGCAATATACTTAGTAGGAAAGATGTGGTTAGGGCTCTACTATGTGGACCAATCATCCAATGATCGAATTTTAACGGTAATGATATTAGTTTTAGAAACAATTTATATATACGTTGAGAGAGACATATGAAAGTCGCATATTTGTTTTTTTGTTTAAATTTTTTGTCAACCTCATATCTTTTTTGTTCTCTTCTGTAAAAACTAAGAATATAAGTTCTCTGTTTTTTTTGTTCGTGAGCATCCTTGTAGACGATGAGTCCAAATTTTAGTAAAACTTATCCTCTTATTTTTCAAATGTAATATAATAAGTAGGATATCATAAATATAATTTCGAGTATTTATAATTTTGGACCTTCTGGTATCTACGTAAACCACGTTGTAGGTAGTAAGTAGTAACATATAAAGTCTTTATAAAAGAAAGATAATTTGAGTTGATTAATTGATTGATTTCTCTATTGCATATTTTCTACTGTTGTCTCATCTTTTGTCTCTAGAAGGGTTTCCACCCTTGAAGACTTTGTGTAATTTAATGTTAAAAATATGAATGAAATGTTTAGATATAATATAATACATATTTTCATATATATAAAATCGTACAATATATGCCATACGATTTTCTAATATTCTATGAATCGTCATAGAATAATTATTAACAAAACCACGTGATGCAAAGGCGTAGTTTTATTTTTCACTTTTGTAAAAGGGAAAAGCATTATTCTTCACATGCAAATATCAAAGAATAAAGATCCAAATGTCGAATACAGAGTTTATGTTTTCCAGTTAATATGCCACGGAAACATTCAATCAAATGTAACATGAAAACGTATGAAGAGTAATAAACAAATCAACACTCTGATTTACACA
>OVAV01002441.1:0-11220 GCA_900406375.1 Iberis amara
ATATATAAAATTATTTAATATATTTACTATATATAATACTTGAAAATATATTTTTAATAATTGAATACAATTTTCATATAATCACTTTCTGCTCTGTCAATGAGTAAAATATGCCTACTAAACAAGAGCATACAGCTTCATCAGCATACTGTTTATGCTTCATACAACTTCTACTTTCCTATTAGCATTTCCAATCGGGGCCTAAGAATAGTGGTTTAGCTGCTAGGCTGAGGTGAATCATCTGTTATTATCAAACACATAAATGTATTTAAACCCAAATTATATATTATAGATGTTGGAAAGAATTTGACATTTTTTTGATGGGTTTCCAAAATAATATATTAGTGTGTTTCTATCTAGGAAAGTTTTAACTAAAAATGAATGATATCAAAAACTAAGGATTTGATATCTACATTTTTGGTAAGTTTGAAAATCATTTTTGTTCCTCTAGTTTTACATGTAATCATTCTGAATTTAGATCTCATATCTGATAGATCAATGCATTTTTCAACATACAATGTAGAGTTGTCAAAATGGATATATTTATATGTATTTATTAACCCAACTCAAACCATATATCCATTTCAACCAAAAGTTTGGGATTAATGGATATATTTGATTGGTTTAAAATGGATTATGCCAAATTGGTTTATGAGTTATCTATAACCAAACCATTTGATTTTAATTTATGGGTATGAGATCATCCATTTACTTGTTCCTCTATTTTATCTGCTTCGAAATCTTCTTTTCTCTATTGCCGAATCTTTTTGTAATCAAAGATCTTAGAAACCTTTGATTTCTTCATTTTTCACTTAGAGAGTGGAAGAAATCGTTCCGATTTTAGTCACATTAGTGAAGTTCGAAAATTGTGAAATTATGGTTTAAGCTTTTGAATATTCAAAGTTTTAAGCTCAATTATGGTTTTTCCAAGTGGATTGCATTTTCAGACAGTAGTATGAGTATTTTTTTTAATTCAGTTTTGGATTTGAGAGTATATTTGTATGAGTATTGGTATTCATGTGGCCCTTTAATATATATTGTTATCCGATTTTGGGTGATGATTATACTCATCCCTAATAGATCTCTTAGAGATCCTCATAATCACGTGTAATGGTGGTGTAATCTTTGGAACTGGCGAGAAAGCAAATGTTGGACTGATATGTTGCCAGAGGTATGTTGATAGTAGGATTTTTAGTGTTTTACAACATCAATTCTCTAATACCTTATCATTGTCATTGCTGTATATAGCGTTGTCAATTCAAATGGGTGAGCTATTAACCAAACAAGATATGATCAGATTCTATTACTTGAAGCCAGATTGATTAAAAAAGTAAACTAACAATCCTAATTGAACAAAACAAAAAAAGAACTATAAAGCATAAAGTAGACATAACAAGATAAGAAGCAGCAGAGTAAGTGAGTATATGAGATGAAACTTAAAACAAACAGAGAATTAAGGTTCCTAAGGATGGAGGTAATTGATAAGTGATCCTCCTAAACCTACCTAGGTGCTTAACATACCTCAAATAATCGCTGATCCCTAGACAATAGACTCACACACAATTAGATTGAATCTCTTGACAAATGATCTCAAACTAAGCTCTATCCAGACCTAACTCTCGTTAATGGAACACAACATAGCAGGCGTGAAGAAAGAGTCTATTAAAGCCAATAAGCACCCTAAAAAACTAATCTCTTGGGATAGGAATGCAAATCTCTGAAATCAGTTGGTTCAGACATTTCATCATACACCTTATGGGTGTGGAAATGTCTAAAATCATATTTCAATTAATCAGAGAGAAACAAGCATTAAGAACACTAAAAAAAAGAACTATGGATAAACAAGCTTAAACATCTAGGAGATCAAGGATTCAACACAAATCTACCCCATCCTCAAGAACATATGAACTACTCAGAACACATGATGAACACAAACCCAGAAAATAAAATAGATAAGCAAATCATCAAGATAATGTTGAAACTAGTGAGAATGATAAGTATCGACGGCATATATGAAGTAGATTTCAAATGCATTAATTAAACACTCAAGAACAACAAGAACAGAAACCCAAAAAATGATGATCAAACCCAGAAAATATAATAGACATGATATTCATAAGATTCACACTTAGATTAGCAAGTTTAAACAAGATTCAAAGGTAAAAACAAAATAGATTGAAAGTGCAATGATCAAACTTCATAAACTCTCAAGAACATAAACCCAAAAAATTAAGCTTAAACCCAAAAATCAATATGCACCAGATATCCATGATCTTGAAGCTATGATAAACATAAATCAATAAGAATCAGAAGCAAAAACAACTTAGATTGCAAGATATTGATCAAATCATCCAAGAACATTCAAAGGCATAAAATAGAGAGAAACCTAAAGAAGAACATAAAAACAAAGGATAAGAACAAGTGGAGGCGTAATTACAATATTTATAGTGGTTTAGGAAAACCCAAAATCACTAGAAAACAAAACAGATAAGTTTCAGGTGCATGGCTTGGAAAGATACCAGGTAGTCCAGCTGAGTGGAGTCTTCGGATGATCTAGCTTGGGTTGTAGCCGAGTGGTTTTCCGCTTTTGAAGGTTTGGCTTGGCCGAAAATGTTTGGCTCGACATATAGCCGAGTAGTTGGTCCGCTTGCAAGACTTAGCCTAGAGTGGTTTATGTCTTTGCTCGGCCAAATGTCGAGTGATATGTCCGCATGGAAGACTTGGCTCGAGAGGGGAAGATATGGCTCGGCAAATGGCTATGTGGTGTAGCCGCTTGGAAAACTTGGCCGAATCTGGAAAAGCATGACTTGGCAAAGTGTCGAGTGTTGTAGCCGCTTGTGATCATGGCTCGACAAGAGAAAGTCTTCACTCGGCAAAATGCCGAGTGGCTTGGCCGAGTGTGGGACTTGGTCGAATGTCGGACTGGTCTTGGTTTGGCCATTGGCCGAGTAATCGAACCGAGTGAGCATGCCATCTTGATCTGGAGTGGACTTCGCTCGGTTCAAGACCGAGTAAGAGAGTCCGAGTGGGGTTTTGGCTTAGGCTTAATTCTTCAGGCTCGGCTATATGTTGAGTAAGCTGTCCGAGTGAGATTTTATGTGGCTTTAACATCTAATGGTAGATTCAGATGCCCAAGTTAACACTTTTCCTTCTTCACTTAATCTTCATGATCCCAAATGTTTCCTAAGTACCTGATTTAACTCCAAAATGCAATATGTATGCAATACTCATGCAAAACTAACCTAAACATGCGAAGTGACTAAAAGAACTATTAAACAACAAAATGATGGAAAAACATAAGCAAAGTGATGACAAATATATGCTAAAACATGTAAAAATACAAAGATATCAACACCCCCAAACTTAATCCTTGCTTTCTCTCAAGTAAGTAATTCATAAGGTGGAGAAGAGGTTTGAAAATGGGAACTCATAACAAAAGTATGTTAATAAACTAGATGTTTGATCAAAAAAAAAAAAAAAAACTAGATGAAATCAATGTCCAAGTTAATAGTTCTAGAATGCAAAGTAATTTAGTTCTGCTTAAAAACTTTAGCCACACTCATCAAAGCATAATTCATATCAGTTATGATCTACAAATGCATTCAAATCTACACATCCCTGTAACATTAATTAAGCAGAAACCATGGACAAGCTATGCACATTCATTGAACTCATTTGACTGCAAAACAGGTTAAGAGACAAAGATGGTCTTTTCATGAAATGGTTATCTTTTTCAGAAAAAGGATCAATCAAAAGGGAATGAGCTTTAGTAGAATGCTAAAAGTAAGAACTAATAGATGCATACAAGAATAGAATCACATCTACACAAAAACATACAAGCTAATAGCTTTCCTATTTCTAAACCCAATGACAGATCATATTTCTACCATTTATAGCCCAAAGATAACATCTTAGTTCTCATTTCCTTTTTTTTCTTTTCTTTTTCAAATCTTAGGAGAGGTTTCTTTTCTTTTTTCTTTTTTTTTTATCACTTCTAGCGAATTGGTTTTCTTCTGATTTAGCAACTATGGTTTTCATTCTTTTTTTTTCCACAATCATGCTTTCTAATTTTGTTACTATTTCTCTTTTCTGTTTTGCACAAAACCATTCTTTTATAATACATTACCCCAATCCTTTACTAGAATACTGTTTCTTTTTCTTTTTCTTCACTCTCATAAGAAATCTTAACCGTTTTCCTTATTCTTTTATCCTTTCCAGTCTGTTCTTTTCTTTTTAAATCACCTCAAATACTAAGAATCAATGCCACCTAGTCCTATCTAGTTCAAAAATCATGAACTAGAACTACATGAGATTCCATTCCTGGCAGCTCAAACCTCACAGTTTCTACCAAGCTGATTCCAGAAAAAGACCTTACACTCAGTACATATGCCTGTTTTGAAAGAAAGTTAAGTTTAAGGTGGAGAATATACTTGGATTAACAATAGTGGCAAAAAGGTGAAACTTAATCCAAGTATGTATATAATATTCATGAGTTCAAATCCAATGCATAAACATGATAATAAATAGTCAGTTCAGGTTCAAATAAGTAGGGACAAGCATTATATCACAATATGTTTCAATCAAGAAAAAATCATGCAATTACACATTCTAAGCATGGTGCAATCTTACTTCAAATTCAATTACATTTCATTATACAACTATGAACTAGGGCATTGAGATTATTTAATAATACAACACATTTACAAGTTTGCAATCATCCTAGTCCCATAAGCAAGTGCAAACAACCTATAAGAAACAATACTAGACTCAATCCTTAAATTCTAATGCAACTAGATGAACACTCTGTTTTTTTAAGATGATTTTCAATAAAATTTCAAATTTTTATGGTTTCTCTATGCCTTAGATGCAAAATTTGAAATAAGAAAACAAACAAATATCATTAAATACTTCCTGAACCCTCCGCCAAACTTAAATTAGTCCTCTGTGTAATAAAAATCCAAAGGAGAGTTAAGGATCAAAACACACAAACAAACGAAAGATGTCATGGTATATACAATGAATAAGTTTGGAGTGGTACTTCATTTTGGTTGAGTGAAGAAGGTGGAAATGGGCTGAGGAGACAAGACTGACTTGGGGTGGCTGGAGTGGCTTAGAACCGAGTTACTTGGCCACTCAAATCTGGTCCAAATTGTTAAAGATCCTGACTTGGCTACAAGGCGAGTTAGCTATCCAAGTCAAGGTTTCTTTCAGTGTTGGTCCATTCTTTCTCTTGTTTGCCATCCATCTAATGCTCAACCTATTGTCTCACCTGTCAAAACAAATCAAAACCCTGAAATTTATTAAAAAGATAACAAGAAACTAAAATATTTTTTATGTACAAGGATAGATATGAAAATTCTTCCAAAGTTAGCTTGTTTATAGTCTCTAGGCTTGACTTCCTGTAAAACTCTATTAACCCCGAGACGGTTCTCCAAAGAGAACCGAGGTTCCTTCACCAGGCTTTCTTCCTGGACTTATCCAACCACCTATGTTTGGTTTAGCTTCTTGGTTGTTCACTTCAAAATCCTTATCAAGCTTCCAAACAAGTGTGATTGTTCCATCTGGTAGTACTTCTTTGATTATAAAACTCCTTGAGCAATGTGAGTTCACTTCTCCTGCACAATGCTTGATCTTTGGGTTGACTAAAATCACTTGATCACCATTCTTGAGTTGTCGATCCCCACCTTTTAGGTCCATTGTTGGAGCTTTTTTCTCAAATCAATCTTTCTAAGAAGTTGTGTCTATAGTGAGATGCTCGAGTGGACAAGTTGTCTGAATCTGTCCAAGGCTGGTTTGAGAATTTCATGGAGTGGAAATATTGGCCGCTTCAGTTGTCCAAGTCAGTTTCTAGGTTTCTTCAACTTCTGCAAGAACTCTTTTTTCTGGCTCTTTGACATCCCCACGTGTTTCCTAATGCTTAAGGATCTTGTTTAAGTCTCCAATCAAGTTATACTCCAATTAATCACTGCTTGAGTACATATCTACATCATTCTTAGTTGATGTAGCTTGATGATGATCCTTTTCATTCAATTCCTCTATCATCTCATTAACTGGTTAATCCATTTCCTTGACACTGAACAGCTACCCTTGAATTGTGGGTTTTTCGTTCTATCCCTGATGTTGAAGATCATATTGAGATCATTTCCCATGTTCAACCTGATGTTTCCCTTTTTAACATTTATTATAGCTCCAACAGTTGCCAAAAATGGCTTTCCGAAGATCAAAGGATCCTTTGGCTCTTTGTCCATATCCAACACCACAAAGTCTGTAGGTATCTCTGCATTCCCAGTTCGGATAGGCAAGTTTTTCAAGATTCCATGAGTTTGCCTAATGGACCTATCCGCCAACACCGAGAATATATTAGGGGATTTAAATTCATTGGATCTCAACTTCTTGGCAAGTGAGAAAGGCATCAAGTTGATGGATGCTCCTAAATCACATAGGCACTTGTTGAAAGTTAGAAGACCTAATGAACATGGTAGAGTTAAAGAGTCAGGATCTTGTTGCTTCTCTGTTATGATGGCATTGCATTCTTCATTTGGCACCAACATTTCCTGAATTTCACTCTCCTTCTAATATATCTCAAAGAGTATTGGGTATTTCTCCAGTATATCCTTCTTATATCTTGATGGAAATTGCAATTTGGACATGTAGGGTGGTGGAAAAAAGGGATTTCCTTCTTCGTTAAAGAAGATGGCTTTTCAACAAAAATAAGCTTGACTCTGGCTGGACATCCACTCCAGTGTCCACTTCAGGAACACCTTGTGCAGAAACTACAATATGAGCTTCATTTCGACCCAAATCCCCCCTAAACTTGAACTACACTGTTCGCAGTGATATGAGTAGGACCATTTCTATCAGGTAGGTCATGTATACTACCCAAAAAATATGGCATTGACATGTTCAAATTCCTTTGGAGTCTGAGAAGCTTTTCGTGGAAGTTGGCCATTTTGGTTTTGGAGTAGAAGTAGAAGTAGAAGCAGATTTATCCTCCAGATAAGTCACCCTTGAACTTAAAACTTTAATCATTGTATTTATGGCATTGAATGAGCAATCCATATTGTTTTTGAGTAAAACAATCTTCTTAGAAGTCTCCATTGCACCATTTTCTTGACCTTGAAGAAGTTGTTGCAACAAGGTCTCAACATTTGATTGTTGAGGTTGTTGTGGTTGTGTTGCAAAACCAGGAGGTGCACTCATCTGTTGAAATGGCTGAAATCCACCATGAACTTGCTACTTAGGAACAAAACCTTGATTATGTTGTTGACCATATTAGATGAATGTTTTGGCTTGTTGTTGCTGCTGTGGTGGATAGACTTGGTCTTGTGGATTAGCTACATTGTTGCTTTTGTAAGACAGGTCGGGGTTGTTGTTGTAGTTGATGAATCCTTTGTTGTAGTCACCTTGGTTCTAAATGTAGCTAAGCTCTTCTTGCTAAGCATTTACACCATCTTGAACTACAATATGTTCTTCTTTAGTAACAAAATGGACATTTCTTTGTTGGCTTTGAAGCATTCGATCCATTTTTCAATAAGAGCCTTTACCTCCTTCTTGAGTTTCTCCTCATTGTCTCTACTGCCCCTAACACTCCTATCATAATCTTCATTGTAGATTCCATTAGATTGAGCTAAGTTGTCCACTAGCTCCCAACCATCATCCACATTCTTATGCAAAAAGTTCCCATTGCTTGCAATGTAAAGAAGCATTCTGATCTTGGGGAGAGATCTTCTGTATAAAGTGTTAAGAAGGGATTCTTTGTTAAATCCATGATGAGGGCATTTTGATGTATATCCCTTGAATCGCTCCCAAGCGTCACATAATTTTTCTCCATTTTTCTGAACAAATCCTGAGATTTCATTGCGAAGCCTAGCTGTTCTTGAGGTGGAAAAGAATTTGTCAAGAAAAGCCTTCTTGCAATCATTCCAAAAGGTAATGGAGTTGTGAGGTAGTGACTTCTCCGATTGATGGGCCTTGTCACCTAGAGAAAATGGTAAGAGTCTCAGCTTGAGGGCATCTTCACTTACTCCATTGATCTTTCTTAGGCCACAAAGCCTATCAAACTCATCAAGGTGGTACACGGGATCCTACATAGGCAAGAAATGAAACTTCTTGCCTTGAACCATAACAATCAAGATATTCTTGATTTCAAAGTTGTTATTCTTAAAAGCAGGATGCACAATCCCATGCCTTTGAATGTGAGTGCTACGTGCATCACCAGCTCCAATTAGACGCTCCTGAACAGGTGGTACTTGTTGTTGTTGATAAGAAATTGTTGGTGGTACTTGCTGATCTTGGTGGACTACTCTGACGTTGTTCCTTTGTTCTCTTAACTTTCTTTGAAACAGGTTGATGTTGTCAAGGTAGCGTATGATATTGTGATTGCCTTGAGATCTGGTTTGCATACAGTTGGACGTCTGGAGTGGTCACTAAAGCTGGTATTACCCACTTCAGAGAAACATACAATTTTGCATGTACCTGAAATGCAAAGACAAAGGCAGAACACAAAGTGAGTAATAAAAGTAAGGGGTAAACGAACTTGATCTCAATAGTTCTGAAATCAAGAATGTAACAAACAAACACCGAATCAGCAATGGCACCAAATTGATAGTAGGATTTCTCAGTGTTTTACTACTTCCATTCCCTAATGCACTATCATTGTCATTACAGCATATAGGGTTGTCAATCCAAATGAGTGAGCTATTAACCAAACAAAATATAATCATATTCTATTAATTCAAGCCAAATTGATTAAAAGAGTAAACTAACAGTCTTAATTGAAAAGAACAAACATAAGAACTACAACGCATAAACTATACATAACAAGATAAGCCAGAGCAGAGTAAGTGAGTAGATGACAGGAAACATAAAAAACAAACAGAGAATGAAGGTTCCTAGAATGGGGGTAATTGATCAATTATCCTCCTAAACCTACCTACGTGCTTAACATACCTCAAACAAGAGCTGATTCCTAGAAAATAGACTCACAAACTATCAGATTGAAAAACACAGACTAGCAGGGATGAAGAAAATGTCTATTAAAGCCAATAAGCACCCTGAACAACCAATCTCTTGGAACAGGAATGCAAATCTTTTAAATCACTTAGTTCATACATCTCATCAAACACCTTCTAGGTGTGAAAATTTATAAAATCAGATTTTAATTGATCAGAGAGAAATAAGCATTAAGAACACCGAAATAGAAATGATCTATGCATAAACAAGCTTAAACATCTAGGAGATCAATGATTCAACACAAATCTACCCCATCCTTAAGAACAAATGAACTACTCAGAAAACATGATGAACACAAACCTAGGAAATAAAATAGATAAGCAAATCATCAAGAGAAGGTGAAACTAGTGAGAATGATAAGTATCAAAGGCATATATGAAAAAGATTTCAAATGCATTAATCAAACACTCAAGAACAACAGGAACAGAAATCCAGAAAATGATGTTCAAACCCAGAAAATGATGTTCAAACCCAGAAAATATAATAGACATGATATCCATAAGATACACACTTAAATTAGCAATTTTAAACAAGATTCAAAGGTAAAAACAAAATAGATTGAAAGTGCAATGATCAAACTTCATAAACTCCTAAGAACATAAACCCAAAAAATTAAGCTTGAACCCAGAAATCAATATGCACCAGATATCCAAGATCCTAAAGCTATGATAAACATAAATCAATCAGAATACGTAGCAAAAACAACTTAGATTTCAAGATATTGATTTAATCATCCAAGAACATTCAAAGGCATAAAACATAGAGAGAACCTAAAGAAGAACATAAAAAAAGATAAAAACAAGTGGAGGCGTAACTAGGGTATTTATAGTAGTTCAGTTGAGTCGAGTCTTCGGATGGTCTGGCTCGAGTTGTAGTCCAGTGGCTCGTCCGCTTGTGAAGGTTTGGCTTGGCCAGAAATGTTTGGCTCTACACATAGCCGAGTAGTTGGTCCGCTTGCAAGACTTGGCATCGAGTGGTTCATGTCTTGGCTCGGGAAAATGCCGAGTGATGTGTTTGCGTGGAAGAATTGGCTCGAGAGGGGAAGATCTAGCTCGGAAATGGCCGAGTGGTGTAGTCGCTTGGAAAACTTGGCCAAATCTTGAAAAGCTTGACTCAACCAATTGTCAAGTGTTGTAGCCGCTTGTGATCATGGCTCGACAAGATAAAGTATTGACTCGGCTAAATGCCCAAGTGGCTTGGCCGAGTGTGGGACCTTGTGGAACGTTGGACTGGTCTTGGTTCGGCCATTGGTGAATTGATCAAACCGAGTGTGAATGACATCTTGAGTTGGAGTGAACTTGGCTCGGTTCAAGGCCAAGTAAGAGAGTTCGAGTGGGTTTTGGCTTGGGCTTGATTCTTCTGGCTCGACTATATGTCGAGTAAGCTGTCCAAGTGAGATTTTTATGTGGTTTTACCAAGTATCAAACTCGGCTAATGGTAAAGTCAGATGCCCAAGTAAACACTTTTCCTTCTTCACTTTATCTTCATGGTCCCAAATGTTTCCTACGTACTTGATGCAACTCCAAAATGTAATATGCATGCAATACTCATGCAGAACTAACCTAAACATGCGAAGTGACTAAAATAACAATTAATGCAACAACACGATGGCAAAACATAAGCAAATTGATGGAAAACATATGCTTAAAACATGTAAAAATGCAGAGATATCATATGTGGATGGATCAATTCAAATATTAAGATATGAACTGAAAATTAAGATACAAGATATCGGTATAATATAGGAACCTCAACACATGATTAAAAATAGTATCTAATTATATATTTTTGTGAATGTGAATGATACTGCCACTTTTCTTCTAAAATTGTTTTGCAAAAGGTAACATATAGATACTGAATCTACCCATTAAAACATCAATCCATTAATTTAAATGAGTTATGGGTTGATCCAAACCATTTCCTAAAAGAGTTGGATTATCCATCATCCATTTGACACTCAATTTATATGGATATTAATTGGTTTGATTGGTTTAACCATTTTGACACCCTTAATAAATTGTATTATTTTAGTTAAATATTTTTTTATTATTATTACTTTTATATAAGCTTACTAGTAAGATTTATAACTCATTTGAAACTTTTGAATTATTTTATAAAACATATTTTTTTTGCTTTATATATATGATCATATTTAAAACCAAAATATAAAGGAAATTATTTTTATCTTATATATTTATTTTTTGGAGT